>NW_019060172.1:330756-361729 GCF_000696155.1 Zootermopsis nevadensis
GCCACTGCCCTGATGATGGAGGCAGCAAGCACCTACGAACAATCGGTAAACTTCTACTACTGTGAAAACCTCAAATCCTACATTCTATTAGACTACACACTGCAACTACCCGGAAAACAGCAAACGTCATGCTCGTCGCCGTGAGAACCTCAAATATCACCAAGTATTTTTATACTTTCGAGCTGTAAGTTAACTGAAATTGAAAGTCCAATTCATGTGAAATGACCGACGCTCGTGGCCCCCAGAAGTCATTCAGCTGCCAATTTCAGTTGTCTCACGTACAGGAAATCAGGAAATAGAACAATAGAACGTAGCTGAACGTCCTGCAGTTGAAGGCGGCCAAACAATTGGTATAAGAGTGTAACCTGGGTGCTGTCCACGCCAGACTCATTTCCGTGGCGTCTTAGAAACTATAGAGCCGATGCAAAATATTAGGCTTTACCACAGAATCCTCTTTACAGATAACAGATAACGGTTCTGTTCACTACATCACAGGCTATTTGTAAGAGTTTAAACAAACAGCAGTCACTTATTTTCTTTACGGGTTACTGGGAGTGGGCATCAGCAGCACTGTCGCTGAAGTAGGGTGCAGGTCGCCGAGGCCAGGTCTAGGTCAATAAGGTCGACATACTTAAATAAAGGAGATAATATTGGCCTTAATTAGTTCACATTAGTAAGTACAGGAATTTCAATTGGAACTACATACGACTTGTTTTTGAATGCGCCAAGCGTTTTTTTTACGTAAATATTTATCGATAAATCGATACAAATCTAGAAATTTATTTAGGGCATCATTCACAGTATTTTAGAGGACGATTTTATATAGATTTCATTAGTCTATTTTCCGAAATAAGGGAAAAATAGGAGACAGTCACATTTTCAAGTGGATTTTCAATCACATCGACGTGCAAGCATTCAGACAAAAATAAACACCACACAGGCACTATTGTCTACTCTAAGCTTCGGTCGGTTTCAGTCGAAAGGCTTAATAGATAGAAATGGTAATAGCAGAAAAGCCTGTATATTGACGAATTTATAAAGTCAACGTCAAGGTCACTTACTTAATCATCTTATATAATAAGTAGGAAGAATTACTTACGCAACATCAAGAATTATAAAGCTCGAAATTACAATGTTACAACTCATGACATCAATACCCGTTGCTTCAAGGTCTTGATTCTTCCGGTCACAGATAGGATTCCAGGATATTCGCCTTTCCGCTACGTTAACTGTATTCCAGAGTTACGTCTACGTTCCGATCAGCGACTGTCATCTGACATCGCAATCCAGATGTTCAAAGAAAGGTTAATCAGTCACTGACGACTGTTGAAAATGCTTAATACGTACATAATTGTTACGCAAGATATTAACCGAATAAATAATATTCCATCTTTCATCTGGTCTGTTAAAGAACTCGCTACAAACACTACAGAAATTAAATATATAAATATTTTATACCATGTACACTTTCGAGGAGGATGCACAGCTTTTAAAAACATTTTACAAATGTAATTTTTGAGCCTGCGTGGACGTTTTAGGCATGTATTTTTCGCGTTCAATAAAAGTAATATGTGATGTGACGCAAAAGCAAAGTTTCAAGTACTTCGTTATAGCGACTGGATATTCGCCCTTCGCTTATGTTAACGCGATGATATACTTATCGCGCATTCGAAAAACACGATAGGAGCTAAACTTATTCATACACGTCAGCCAGCCAGTCTGACTGTATCTGTGTTAAGGAAAAGCAATAATGTACTCCTTGCATGCCTCAGTCAGATCGTAAAAACGTTCTTCCTTTTACATTAGTGCGAAATAAAACAGCTATTGCAGTTAAAAAACAATGGTTGTGTAAGGATGAATAGCTTTTCGTGTGTATCGACCAACGCTCCTGCTACATTCTTAGCTTTTTACTGTGCGACAAATTTCACAAATTTTTCTGAAACCATGGTTTCAAAATTCCCAAGCTCCTGGCAAGAACAGCAGAGAAAAAAAAGACCATACTTTTCACACGGAAATGAAAATCCCAATAATTTTCAAGCGCACATAAAGCATGACACCGGCATCATATAACCCACAATTAACGTCGTTTGTTTAACTTTACAAAATCAAATAATACCGTCCTCACTATTAAAACAAGAAATAATAATAATATCACAACGAGGATCAATATCCTGACGACGGGATTGGAGTAAATTTCCGAAATATCACGCATGGTCTAGAAACAGTGGAAAATTCACATCACATAGATAATAAATTACCTTAAGCTCTTTATAATCTACTTTATTGTTAAATACGATACATATCTCGTGGGAGATATTTCAATTACGCTGTTGATGTAATTGTTACCTTCTAAATCTGTTTCTGGTGAAAGAGACAGGCTTTCACTGCAGTTTAGTTCCGCATCTTACATAACAAACTTTCTCATTTGCATTACGACGTAGCTTAACACACGAGCAAGCAGTTCTCGGGGGAACTATCGTCCTCTTAGAAGCGTCTTCGTCTTCCGCCGACCCCTAATTAGCAAGACCCTCTAAGCAGGCGTTCAGCAATCACATACAAATCACAACTGATGTATTCTCTATAACGCGTAATTAACTGAACAGAAATAATTTCTAACTTTACACTTAGTGCGGGTTTAAACTTCACGATATAATTTGCATGTTTTTATACATGTAACTTGCTATATAATCAACGACTGATGTACCAAATCTCTTGCGTAGGTCTATGTCTCGTTTTGCTGTCTTTACGTTAGGTTTATGCCGTAAACTACGTTATTATTTACGAAACTTTTATGCAAGTTTCGTTATACTTTTTTACATCCCCTGCCATTTATGTACAGGACGTAAATTTAAAAAATCTAAAGTACTCTGCAAATTCAAAATCCCTTAGCTAGACTTCAGAAACATTTCTGAATGAATTGCCTGCCTCGAGACTATCGAAATAACATTGTACAAACACTGAGTGACAATTCTAAAATGACAGGAAAGAATTTAAACAAGGCATAGAAAAATAATCCGTAAAAGACGCATGTCTCTGAAGAACTCGAATCAGCAATCAAACACCCCCCCCCCCCCCCCACATACTCGTAGCTATGAGCATGTTCTTAACTGAATGTGCATAAGAGGATACGTTATTTAATGGAAATATTTTGCTGACTGAGTGAATAATTAATTACGCATTAGAATATAGATTGAACAAAACCAACAACTATTAACACTATAATGGACACTATTGGCATACGAGTTTCGACCTCATGAGGTCATCATCATGTATTAATTTCCCTGATGCCACTGATGATGATCTCTTGAGGTCGAAACGCGTAAGCCAATAGTGTCCATTATAGTGTTAATAGTTGTTGGTTTTGTTCAATCTATATTCTAATACACTACACGGTATGCAAAGTTTTAAGATTAATTACGCATTACTAAACGCTACCATACGTCGATATGCTTCTCAAGAAGCTTTCGTGTTACGCAAACTACGAGACCGTCGCTAATGACATTGTTTATTAACATAGGCACATAGGCTTGATATTTTTCATTTTCAAAGCTTACGTAAAATTGGCTACGGGTTTTTCAACTTTTATATTATTAAATTCATAACGTTGTGTTCGAGTTTTAGCCTTCCTGCTTTGAATCTGGAAGATCTGAGGTTCGAAACTTGGAGACCGAGGATTTTTTTAGCTTTCCTTAACTGCACCAGGCAAATACTTTGATATTACATTAACATAAGCCACTGCAGCCTTATTCTACAACCTCTCTTAATCATCAACGCATAAATAAATTATATTACTATAGAATTAACTCTACACTCAAACGAGGAACTTTTTATGTCGCATTATGATTAGAAGGAAAGTAGTAATTAGAAGTGCGAAAATTAACTACTTTCACACAGCCTTGTTCATGAGAGAGAAATGTACCTCAGTGGAAAGTGGCCAAAGCTTTTTAAATGCTGTCCAGAACTCCGATAAGAATAACAAAGTCGATTTAAGCGACTGAAACCACACTTAAAAAGCAAGCGAATGGCCACTGACTGTTAACACGTACAGCATCTTGGAGAAACAACCAAACTATGCTTTTTTTATATATATATATATATAAATAACTTATGTACCTCACACAGTACATTGCGCATGCCTGTCACGTTGCGCTACGCTATTGGAACAAAATTCAAAATGGCTACTGCTTCACGAATAGACGCCACTATGTCCGCGTGGTTTCTCTCCGTTCGGTCTGGTCTGTTTGCTAGGAGACCAGAAACCAGCCAATTTCCATTATTCGACCCTATTTACAAGGATAAAAAACCCTCTGCCCCATTACGGAACCGAACACCGGTCGTCCTGCTCGTAACCAGTCTTACTGGCCAAGGTCTCAAACACTTCGTTGCCTTTTCCTGTCTTCTCCCACATGAACCGGGAGGAAAACGTCGAGAGAAATGGGCGGGACAGAAATATGCTAATTCGTTACTTAATTCGGGACAAGGTCAATTAGGATCATGGTCATACAGGTTCCTAGCACGCACATCTCCGAGTATGAATCACGAATACCTGAGGCTAGGACGACGACGACGACGCTGAGAATTCATCGCGAAACCCGCGATAATTACAGAGAACTCTGCATTTTCTGTACAAGTCTTTACGCAGTAAGTGAGGGCCGAGAGAACACGTCTTCTTAATCGCCCATCTCTCCACAAATTATGATTTAGAAATGACACGTAATTGCTGCTAAATGGAAGTATACAACTAAGCGACACTCATTTATATTAATTAATTTACTATTTCGGGTTATATGAATTAAATTCTGTAAATACTGAATGCAAATTTAATTAAATTACGTGTTGTAAAAAGCAGGGGCAAGCAAGATCGTGTTGTTCATCTTAAACTCCAGTTTAAACCCAAATTAAAGTCTTCACAGGAAATGTGTACATAAAATTGTCATATCGATATACAAATTACGCATTATAAGACAACTAAACTGCCTCAACCAAGCAAAAGATGTTAAAAATGTTTCTTGATATTTCGTTAAAAACAGTTTTTCATACAAACAACACCACACTTTGAGAACCTCTGGCTTAATCAGTTCTGAGTAAATGGATTCACTGATGAGAAACAGCCATATGCAAACAATTTGCACTGCAGAAATATTTGCCAACGCGACGTAATACAAGCAAGTGCTATGAATTCACACTCACGTCATAGCTTTGCGTCAGATTGTTAAGTTCCTGCAATATTACTGCATCACAGGGTTGACGCCCCATTCCATTGAAGTCAGTCACGAACTTCAGAAGCAAGTAAAAAATTGACAGTGGAACCACGGTTCCGGAGAATTTGACGTAAATACGTCTATACGGAAAGGAAGTTTATATATCGGCTTTATTCTAAATATATTCCTTTATACATGCTTTACAATTGAGATAAGTTTGATTAAGACATTGCTTAATCAACTTGAATTAGTTACGCTTAAGATGGCTCTGTGGTAGATGAATGTAATGTAAAGTAATGTAATGAAAGAAAATTGTTTATAGGTAACAACAATGCCGAGTAAACAGATGACGTTTCCTAGGTAACCAGGTTACACTTTTTCCTTTCCCTTTTTTGCCGAATGACCCTTGAATATAGACGTATTTACGTCATTGCAAGAGCGGCCTAAGACGTACAAAGTTTGAACCTCAGGGCAACTGAAATTAATACAACGTCGTTAAATAAGATTGGGGGGGGGCAATTTAATTCCAACATCATCATACAGACAGCACGTCATGCTTTCCAAAATAATAAAAAAATCTGCAAAACCATTCCCGTGTTCGCTTTGGAAATGGTCTTTAAATGCCCCCGTGCTGAGTTGGCCCGGAAGAAAATCTCTTGCCTGAAACTCGGCATATCAACTGAAACAATGAAGTTCAGAGAAATTTCCTCCGACCTGTGTTAAAACAAGGCAAAACGCTATCTTATGTTACAAAGAGACAGGCTGAGAGAACGAGATAAATTCAATTTGTAAAACAAAAAACTAATATCAACTACTTCAACAAACTTTTTAATTAAATCTCTTCATCATTTTCAAACAGTGATTCAAAATTTCTTCTTGAGATTTTCTGGTTATAGAGACCTAGGTTTAGAAAGTCATTAAGTATACACGGCAGACCACGGGCACCCCTGCCAAATTTGGCACCGACTGAGACTTCGGATGACCCTGGTGATTACGGGTGTCGTACGTATCAACACCCGGACCCACTTGCTTATCGCAGCTCTCAAAAAACCACACAAAAACGAAGAATTTAACTGTACAAAGTGTATAGCAGCAGATGTATTACGTCCAACGAGCAGTAATAAAATAACGAAGCCGGCCGGAACCATCTGTTAATTTTAAGTAACTTTTCATGTACATTTGGCAATATACAGCAAAAAGATTTCAAAACTCACGAACTCGCGGTTTGTTTGGTAACAAAGACCGGACAGCGAACACTATTTCTCACGATCACAAATATTCTGGCCTAATTAATTTCTTAAAAGCATAAAATATAGTTGTCGCTACTTCCTGTTTTCTACCTAAATAAAGCGGACTGACATCAAGTCGCCAAAGCATTCGTGTCATAAAACAATTCGCGTGACATTTGGGTCGAGGAAGTACCAGTCACAGGAAATGACGAACAATTTATAATTGACTCTTCGTGACTAGCATTCTCCTTTCGGAATGTATTTGAATATGTTTCGCTTTGAACTCTAATCGATCAACTGAGAACACAGCAGACTGGTTACTCTACCTTACAGCATTCGTCTCAATAACAAATCATCCTGATTTGCAACTCAAAGAAAATTCCAATGCCGTAACTTGAAGAAAGGATAGAATTCTTGTAATTCATTACGACACTTAAAACGGCTGCAGGACTGAAGGAAAAAGTTTAGAAACATTAATTAGACGCTGCGTGGTCTAGCGGCTAGAACGCTGGCCTTGTAATCCTGGGGTCTCGGGTTCGATTCCCGGCGGTGCCCGAATTTATAACTTGTGTTGGGCAAGGCCGTGGTCTAGGCAACACGGAGTTTTCCTCCGGGGGCTTCCCCGGTTTCTCCGTGGCATCCCAACAATTACTCCATTCACACACAGAAGAAGGCAATGGCAAACCACTTCTGGTTCATCTGCCAAGAACGTATATGAACAGGTCCCAGTCCGAGAAAAGGATGGAAGAATCCTGTTCATATGGACCTGTCGTCAGACAGAACACTAAATAAGTAAAATACGTAAGATCTGCTGTTCAAATTGCATCCTTAGACAACATAATAATCAATCTATCTGCTGTTTGCTGAAAGATGCGACGAATATTTCAAATTTGTTTATTTTCATCACTGATTCTTATTCATTCCATGTCGGATGGACAATAGGTGTAATTGAATGCAGTTAACCCTTTAAATCCGAGTGGTAACTATGTGTACCACCTGCTTTAACACTTTAATAATTCCGCGTTTTGTATTTATGGTCTTAGTAAAATTTCCGCTGTAAACGGCATTAAACAGTTGACTTTTGTCATGAAAAATGTTTTATTTGAGGTAAAAAGACGTTTATGAGACGGCCAAGAAATATATTAGCGCATCCGGGCATCTAACTCTGACAGAACAAAGTTATTTTTAAATCAGAAACTTCAGAGTTTCTTATGCTGGTGTATTCACAGCTACATTTAAAGTAATGTAACATTTCAGGTTCTCTGCCACGTAAGGAACTGTGTAAACGCCACTGGTTTCCCAGGCGGAAACTACGACACGCCCTGCAGCAAAATAAAATGGTAGCTTTTATCGACCGACAAAGCCGCCTTTAGCCTGACTCACATGATTCATCAGCCTCGTGTCACAACAGGTTGAACAGGCTGTACAGAAAAAAACAGATTTCTCTTTCTACAGACTAACGTAAGGTTTTTGCTGTTATTGTCACCATTGTTAAAGTGTAGTTTAATGTGATTCCACGGTGGTCTAGCGGTCAGAACACTAGCCTTGTAAGCCTGGGGTCCCGGGTTCAATTCCCGGTGGTGCTCAAATTTATAACTTGGGTTGGGCAAGGCCGTGGTCTAGGCATCACGGAGTTTTCCTCCGGGGGCTTCCCCGGTTTCTCCGTGGCATCCAAAAAATTACTCCACTCACACACAGAAGAAGGCAATGGCAAACCACTTCTGATCATCTCTGCCAAGAATGTATATATGTATGAGCAGGTCCCTGACAACCTGAAGAGGTTGGAAGGATCCTGTTCATAATATATGGACCTGTCGTCAGACAGAACACTATAAAAAAAGTTTAATGTGTTACGAAAATGAACAAATTTTCTGGGCAGAGTTAACCATTGTTGATTATCGTGATCATTGTTACAATTACCTGCAAAGCAGGTCACTGGGCCGTTCCTAATCAGGACTAATCATTTCATCGCTTTTGTTTCATTGAGTTTCTTACTTAAACAATTTGCTGTAATTTCACAAGCTCTCTTTTTTCTTACGTTTTCAGAAAATGTGCTCGAATCTGACAAAAAAAAACGACCAAAGAAAGTTACTACGACTCTCAGGCAATGAAGTTTGCGCCGCTAGTCGGACCGGTTTCGGACATCGAGTTATCCAGTTGTTGGTCACGAAGTGGCCTACATCTCTCCAACTTAATAAGACTTTTGCAAGTAGTTGCCTCAGAAGTTACATGCTACTAATGAGACTGTGAGAAGAAAGAAATTCAGTTACAATTTCGTTGCTGGAAATACGATAAAATTAAATAGCTGCAAAATCATTTTCACAGATGCTGTAAAAACACGTCCTTGCACAAAATTAGTCAAAAATTTCCTTTATGTCACCGGTTCGGGTTCGCAGACCACAACTTGACTTACATTGTTGAATTATCACACATTTATGATTCCAGACATGCAAATCTGTAACAGGACTACAAATCTCTCACCTTTATAAAACGCCGTGACCTTTAAATAAGTTGGGTATCTGATCAGCCAACGCCATCTTTGTTTTCAATGGCGAGACGACCCCGGTTTCGCGTGACTTGTCGAAGGGAAAGGGCTACAGGATTTCTTTACGTCATGTTGCGACTACAGTCTCTTTGGCTACTAAGCAGTCAGCGAGGTTAATTCTGAGAGCGGGACAACTGACTTCATCACAGAGGAAATAGGAGAGATTTCAGGTTCTCACGGCGGAGAGTATCTGAGCATTCCGGTAGTTTACCGACGGTTCGAAGGTACTTGCTGCCTCACTCATCTTCCTGATAGCAAACACATCTGAAACGTCGGTAAACTACTAGACTATACGACAAAGTATTCCGGAAGACAGTCATCTTCAAATATGAACTTTAACAAACATTGTGTAACGTAACAAAACCTGGAACGACATTCCGCTATATTGTTATAAATTTAAAAAAAAGTGCGTGTATAATACGTATAAATAAATACTTCGTAATCACCAACGGAAAGTGAATCCCTATTTTACTCTTAAAGAGGCCTAAGTTAAGACCATTCTAGTGGAAACACTTTTAAAAAATAAAGACTGGACGCTCGTCTTTAACGAAATCTGTGGAAATTTCTTAATTCGCAGATTTACAGCTTCTTCCGACACTGAATTAAGTCCGAAACTATGGGCCATTTTAAACGAGGCATCGGCCAACTCGAGGCAGAGAGCACAAAAACTCGTGGGGGCTGGATTCGAACCCACGATCGAGGGGGGGTGTACGTAGAGAGAGAATTTTTTATAAATCTGCGTGAAATTCAGTGTCTGTACTGTTGCCTTGGTTGTGCTGCTGACGTAGGCGAAAGTAAACCTGCACCTGGCAGTCATCGCGTGAATCTACCTACAAATCTACACCCACGGCAAAAGGAACCGGCATCAATGATGTCACTCTTTTGACCGGTATGAGATCATCGTGACGTCGCTCGTGATGCAATCCGCTATTCCGAGGCCTCTGACAAGGTTTGCAATTGTAACTGCCTTCCACCGAAATGCCATGGACGTGTAGTTCCTAGATTTAGGTCGACCATGTTGAATGGTAGGCTCACAATCCCGAAGAAAACAAAACATCACGTGAGAAAAGACATACGCAATATTCTCAACTTGCAATTCTGCGCAAGTCGTAGTTTTCCAGCGCCGTACGGTCATAAGAGTTACCACAGACAACAGTTGACAATTTCAAGGCGTAATGCCATCAAACGGTGAGAATATCAGGCAATTACTATCTCATTCGAACTGCCACATGAAAACCAGATGAAATCCTGAGAATGTAGAAAGATTATAACAAAGAAATATCCACACTCTGACGAGTACAGCTTTCTGAGCGGATATCGCCGACAGATTCATACGAAGAGTACAGTTAGGTTATGGTAGAAGAAACAACAATGTCATGAGAGACTCACGAAGCGTAGCGAAACTAGAAAAAAAAGGCAGATAGAATACAGAACGTCCAGAATTTCGGGTGCTGTTAGATGTCACATAGCTTGCATTTTCACGTGTATGTACTTCAACGGTAATTATTTCTGAACGCAAACTACCCTTGTGCTAATTCAACAAGCCCCAAAAACACAAGGGGTGGTAGATTTACAGCTGCACGTTTGCGTAACTTCGGTATAGTATTCGGAACGAAAATGCGTTCGACGTCAGACTTTAGTGACGCAACAGATCACTGAGCTACTCCGACACGTGTAGATATATTGAAGTGGTATTAATGGTGTGGCTGACAGATAAATGGGAATCTTACATATAGGTGTAAAGTCTGAAAATCACTGCTTTGTCTACAAGTTACCATTGGACTTTGTTTTGATACCAGATTCGCTTGACATACTTTATATTCCATAGTTTCTTGGGCTGTTTAAACCGGTTTCCATGACTTCACTTAAGTTGGAGTAATGTATAGAAACTGAGAATGATTTTGAATGACAAGAGACTGGGGGAAGTCAGACAGTTCTGCCTTCGAATGCGAAGAAATTAAACATCAGCAGGCTAACCAATGGAAAGGAAAAAAAAATCCGAACTTCAAAAAATATGAATCACATTTGATAATAAGAAAACAGTCTACACATTATGTGTACGTAACGGACAAGGTATACGAAAAAATAAATAAAACCCATCGGGAAATGTTGGAGCAGCAAAATTTGGTACGAATAAACCCAAGACTCTTAAGCAGACAAGCTGGCGTTAAAATGTGTTCCGTCATACACACTGACCGCACAGAACATTTCTGTATAACCTTCAAGTACGCGCTGTGGCACCTGAACGTTACGTAATGCAGACTATAACAAAATAAAACAAGCAACTTGTAGACTTGATGTACAGACCATTCAAGAAACGTCAGCTTCACGGTTATGAGACAGCATTTTCAGCCAATTAGAGCATTTACAATTCACAAAGTGACCGCTCATTATTACAGCCTATACCCATCATTCATTCTGAACTTCCGTGGTTCGGGTTTTAACACTAGGCGCAATGTACACTTCTAATTTGAACTAATTCGTTCACGTAGCCTTCTTAATTTCGAACATAATGCACTGTGTTGTATTATGTTCATCTTGGCACGCATCAAGAATGTACTACATTGTTGGTCCACTAGGCATATACCAAACGGACTGTTTCATCGTACTACAATAAACCTATCCTCACGAAATTCGTGCCCAATAAACGACGGCCGTGGATTTGACTCCGATATAGATATTTGTGTTTTTATCAACATTACGAGGGGAAGAAAGTATACCAAATACCCGTAACAATAAAAAGTGACTTTATAAATACGGAACATTTCCGAAAAACAATCTGTCTCCTTCCAGTTATACACTCATGTTTACACTATACAAGACCCAATGTTACTTTTTGTTTTAAGTATTCATATTAAATGTTTAAATCAATAATAACTGATTTGAAAGAAATGATTCCCATTTGACTGTTATTATATGCACATGTTTATATCAAATTATCAAAACACATTATGCAAAAAACACGTCCTTGCACAACGGCCAGACATTTCTTACATTATTCATTATGACGTAGCTAAAAGATCTTAACTCCACCAACAATACTTTGAACGCACACAAATGGTTGACGTCTATAGTGAAGTCAACAATGTGACCAGTCAGCACATAGGCCCAGATTATACAGCTCAGACAGCTGCTCCGATAGTTACTTATCGAGGCCAGATTTATCAGTAACATCGCTGTTAGCATAGTACAGATGTCTATGATGCCACAAACAAAAACAAGGCTCAAAGTATTGGCGACACTGCCACTGTTATAATAACAAGATACAGTTTAATTTTTTGAAGGTTCTACAGTGATTTGCCGAAACCACAAGGATACAAGCCAATATAAATCCGAAATTTAACATATAGTGTTGCACTGTCAACATTTAAATAAACTTTCTATGGCTGCTAGAAGAGTACTGGCAATATGATGCAGTTACACCCACTACGGTACAAACATACGTAAACACTTACCTCGGTGACAGACTGCTTGGTGAACTCGTTGAGGGATTGCATCCAAGCATTTAATATTTCATTCACTACCACCAAATCGGAATATAACCAATAAAACACTTCGTTGACCCACTTAACACTTTCACTCTCAGGTCCTGTAGCAACGGGTGGTTGGATGTAGGATGTAGTTCTCGTTGGGGATGGTGCAGGGCCAGACCCCCTTTTTGATATTCTCTTTCGTAATGGGGGTGTGGGAGGTACGGGGGTTCCTGCCGTCCTCGGAGCAGCGGAAACGGTTGTTCGGGGTAATTCTTTAGCAACCGGGGCATCTTCACTGACACTTGTAGCCACAGCGATAGCAGCAGACGGTACGACAACCGATGATTTATCTTTCACTTCTGAAGAGACAATAAACCTACCATAAATGTATCTCCCTATGCCAAGTACAAACAATCCAAATATCATCCAACCAAATATCAACATAGCCACAGTATCCATTGTTGTTTCTGCGCCGCCTTCGAAGCTACAGATCAAGTCGTCTATTCTATCCGCCAAGTCGGCCATATTGCTCCATCCCGCCGCCAGCCAGTTCCAAATTTGCTTTAAAATGAGATCAGCCATTTCTATAAATAAGTCACCCGTTCACAGAGTGAAAATAGCATCTCAGCACTGGGTTAAGAGATCGAGTTTCCCCGGCAGCAGTCACTGAGCGTGTGCCAAAGCCTCACTACTCCACTCCCTCCCTACCAGCGGTAGCTGGTAACAGTGGCCTGGTGAGTGTGGTGGCACTACTGCACGCTCGGAGTTCAGTCATGGTAATCGATCGAACTTTACGATACATCGTGAAACACAAAATTAAAGGCAAATCGTATGAAACAGGGTGGACATTACAGGCAGTAAAGGAACATTCAGCTTGCAATCGCGAGCGATATGTTTTATAGTTATCTGTATTAGGGAATTACTGTGAGAAATATGACAACTGACGTTGCTCGTAAAAATGGCAATCAACTTTTCGCAAGAACAAAAAAACCACGTAACTTCTGGGCTTTATTGTAATTATCATTATTACTAATTGCTTTCTTGTTTATGAAAAAAAACATAATATCATTGAGCGTTTCAGAAACATGACCATACTTTCTAGTTCGTTTCTTATGCTAATCATAAATTCTTACTTTGTTGTTGCAGTCAAGCAGCATCGAATAAGATACTACTAACAATTTTTCCCTGAAATTAAGTTGGAAAATCAGAGATCAGTCTTGAAAAGGTAACTACTAAAAACGTCCTCGTTAGGATTCGAACCGGGTACCTCTAGAATAAATAGATGACTGTATTTGGTGCGTAACTTATTAATTTCACTGGCTCATATCTGTGAAGTTTCGTATTTCAGTGTACAAACATGTAAGGATTTGTAATATACGAAATTATAATGTTAACATTTGCTTTTATACGCGCTAAACTTCGTTCATTATATTTAGGGAATGATATGGCGTTTCAGAACAGGATGATGCTACGGAGAACATTTCGACTTGTGAAGAATGAAGTAACAGGATCCTGGAGAAAGCTGCAAGATGAGCAGCTTCTTACTCTTCACATCTTATCAGAATATGAAATCCAGGATCAGATGGGCGGGGCACACAGGACCTACGGCGCTGAGGAGAAATAGCTACATTTTTCTGTTTGGAAAGCCCGAAAAGGCGAGAGATTGAGATTATGGGTGGCAACTATCAACAGTAGTAAATAAGATTTACATTCAACGAATGTAACTTAGTTATGTTCCACACGAATTTTATTCAAATCCACTCAGCCCTTCATTTTTATAGATATTCTTTAAAAAAGTAATATTAGAAAGTGTGTGTGTGTGTGTGTGTGTATATACACTTGTTTCTAAATCAGAGGGTTAAAAGTAATGTGACAATAGTAAGTCACAGCTATTTATGTGGTGGAATATTTACAAAAAGGCTAAGAAAACAAGTCTACTGATTTTAGTGTTTATTTGTAAGGTAGATATTTGTTCATGAAGGATGTATGACATCTGCTACTGAAACTAAAGCCAGTACGTGGTTCTGGAAAGTGTCGACAGGACTAAAAGTTTTGATATTTAGTAAATACAGAAGTTTTTTCATTCTATTTTATTTCCACTTACACAATAGTAAAAACATACAATGGAGGTAGATGACATGTAATGTAAATAAATGTTGAACGAACACCAGCAATACAGCAAACAACTGCATGTCGCATTAGATGTTGGCAACTGATATCTACTCATGAGTAGACATTGATTTTATGAAGCAAAGAAAGAAAATACAGCAACTTGACTATGACCTGACATAATGAAATAAGCAGTATACTCAAAGAATCTAAAAAAAAAGGTGAAAGAATTCGGAAGAGGATATTGCATGCTTCAGATAAAATTTTGTATATAACAACACGATTTAAAATTAATTTTAGAGGAATCTGTTGATAAACTTGATCTATGACGAAAACAGTATAAGGTGGTCTTCTGAGTTTTGACGCCATGTACCTACTTGCGAGTCCACATGGCGTCAGGACCCACAAGACCGCCACACAGAGATCTTCACCAATGGCAACATCAAGTCAAAGTATAATGAATAGGAATATCCCAAACATTTCACACAGGTCACAAGGCCTTATAAAGAACTGCGTGAAACCGATTAATATATGATTCCATTTGTATGTAACAACGTAGGATACGGACATGCACATTAACAAAAATTATCCAAGCTTAGAAAGAATAAAAAAAAAAAAAAAATTAGATAAATTACTTTCCTCTGATATGAAGCTATTGTTTTAATATATCAGCTAAAGAAAAAATGTTGTCTTTAAAGAGGGAAGGGAGATCTGATAGAGAAGTTAAAATAATAAATAAAATTACAGAAAAGTAACTTGTTTAAATTACTGTTTATGATGTGAAATAGTCATAATTATTTTCATAAAATGACTATAGCTCCCATTCCAACTCATTTATGGATCATAATACTAGTATGAGAACACTGGATCAAAATAATTGAAGGTTTCCAATATGAAATTATTTTTACTTTAAATTGCATTACCAAGAGTACAATGTACTTAAACAAACGTAAGATTTGAGGTTTACACAGCGGTGAGTATGAAGATTTCTGTTCAGAATACAGCCATTCTCTTACTAGCTGCTGTGAGATAACTGGTAATTTATTTGCAAATATTCACTGTCCAATAAATGCGTAACAAAAATACTTTTCTGAATCATACAACGATCAATAAACTCCTAACGCACAAGACATTTTATTTAACAGACAAAGAGATACATTAAATGAAAACATAAAATGGATTCAACGTCAACTCATGAGAGACATACGAAGCCTTTACACACTTTCCGTGCTACTTGTGGTCTTAAATAACAGAAATATATTTAATTTCAGAAAAAAAAAGGTATTTATACGTATCCAACAGCTGATATGCGATAAATTCTTCTAAATGTGACTTTGGTACAAAATTTACCTCCTGCTTTTCAAAATATGTAATTTAAATATTAAACAGCCACCTTTCATCAACGTAAGATCCCTTTAATCCATACAAGTCAGAATTTCACATCAAAGCTGATACCAATGGCAGCGCCCCAATTTCTTAATTACACTCGTTGTAGGTCCATACGTAAGTACAATTCCCAAGTAAAGCATATATATCTATAAGCAGCAGTTGCAAGAATTCTGACATCTTAATTTTCTTTAGTCCCATTTTCCTCATAAACAAAATACAGTAAACTCTTGTTTCAACAGGCTACAAAAGTTCTCTGAATATTTCTTTTCAAACAACAAAATATTTGTATAATGAACACGTTGAGGCTGAAAATTGTTATGTCGTCACATTATTTCTCGGTACACAGAATAGTAAGAGTAAAGCAATCAACACGTGTAGTTTATATAAGAATCCAAATAAAGGATAAACCAGTCGAATATGGAGCCGAAGAAGCCGTTCAAAAGCTCAGATATTGTAGCTGTAATACAGGCAAAAAGGATAGAATGGCTTGGACATATACTCTGAATGAGTGATGATAGAGGATGTAAGATGATCATCAATAGGAAACCTCCTGGCAACTTAAAGAAAGGAAGACTGAAACTCCGGTGGATAGAAGACGTGGAGTCCGATCTTAAACAGATGGGCGTAAGAGGCCGGAGAAGAAAAGCACAGAATAGTGAAGACTGGGCATTGATCGCAAGAGAAGCCAAGGCTACACTGAGAGGGCCATGGTGCTAAGAAGACGAAGATGTGGAAATAACAACTTATTTTCTCACAATAAAAATTCTTACCAGAGCAGAAAATAAAATGTATTTCATGTAATTACTAGCGGTTTTTATATTATCAAACCTATAAGAAACCCGTATTCTATAGCAACACCGAGGAAAACAATCAGAAAAGTGAACAAAGCTCTTAATTAAAACAAGAGTTTACTAAGTGTGTAATAAACAAAGTGACTAAACATGGCCATTAAATTTTGGAGCATCTGATGCTATAATTTTTTCAAGAATACTGAAATGTTGGGAATAAAACTTCAATAACCAATTCACCTCTATTTTTTATCATTTTAGTACAAAGAAATAATTAAAAATAATTACGGCCTGTAAAATAATTACCACGAAAAAATACAAAAGGAAACATACACGCACACATACAATGTAAATGAAAACAAACTCTCATTTCTGTTGTAACAATTTTTACTCTCTCAATCATCAAACCTGCAAGTGCTTTTACTTCATAATTCTATCGAAAACTGTGTCACATGACACGTGGCATAATAGCGGTGGTTCTCGATGCTACCAGCTACACCCACTACTGCTATTATTTAAGTAACACTTACCGGAAATGATGAAAACAGGACGATTTACTATAAACACTATGAAAATATATTAGAATAACCACATCATACTCAGTACAACTTTGACCTTTCTCCCATGTTCAAAAATATATTGAACTTTCCTTACAATGGAAACTTACATTACTTATTTACGGAGAAAAAATACTGATTTATTTCCAGGTCATCTCGTCATTATTCAACAGGAATTAACAGAGCAGTTGTTTACCTCTTACAGAGAAAATAATAAAATGGACATGCTGTAAAAATTCAAGTTGTTGAAATTCCATGGAGAATCAGCCGCAGTGAATTTGTAAACTTCCACTTCTGTTCCGAGTTAAGCATCACATTATTATGTACCATACCAAAAATTATATGTACCACAAACTGCAAATCCAGAACCATAGGTTTAAATCTTAAATCTGATTAAATGCAAAAACAAAGTACTTTCATTTGCTGTTAACACTTTCAGAAAAGGCATAAGAACATCCAAATGCATTTTCTATGCATACGAATTATATAAAGCTGGCGGTAGCGTAGCTACTGGTAGGGCCTCCCTAGCCAGATTGGTCGAGGGGGAGAGGTCAGACTAAAACAGGTACCCTGTTCCTCCAGGTTGGGGGTTAGTTGCAAGGCTAACAACCTTGCACCGTAAAAAGGAAGATGTTTCGAAACCTCGATCAAAGCCTCAGACAGACGGACCCAACAGAAGAGGAGAACTGAGGAGGCCATGGACAGAATATGGACCGGAGAGCAATAGAAGAAGGAGATTATAAATTGTTTTTTTTTTTTTTTTTTGGGGGGGGCCTTGTATGCCAACATTTGCAGATAAATAATGTAAAAACTTCAGACTACCCCAGCCACACCAATGAAGCAAGATAACTGTGATACACCTATACCATGTTCCACAAATATGAGCACAGTAATTTCTTAAAGGGACACTTTTTGGACTGTTTGTTACAAACTGTTCTCATGATTAGTGAACAATTACTAATGAATAATAATTTAAAACACTTGAAGTTCAATTTCAATCACTGCCATTAAAATTAAACCTACTTAAAACCAATTCGAGTATTAAAATCTGTTGTAATGTTCCTAAAACACAAACTGAACATATTTTCAAGTCTTTGAATTTTGGTGTTATTAACAAAGCAATTACATTTCCAACTTAACAAGTGCATACCTAACTTACTTCTTCATAAACTAAACTACTCGCACCTTTCTTCTGAGAGTGTAAGGTCACAGATAAGGCCCTTACCTGAAGACTAAAATTATGATGATGAACACTTGGTCAGTGCTATCACTACCTAATGGGGCAATGACAGATTTGAATGCTGATTAGAAAGGCAATACCGAAGAACTCGAAGAAAACTCGCTTCAAATCACGCTTCCATTAATTTCAATTAATCCTAATTTTCTGTATCGCAATTATAGATGCAAATTACTCGTAAACTACGTATGTGGCACACATACCTGCAAGGAGTTTTATAATATCCATCTGCAAACATTTTTTTATAAATTATATTGTGCACATGTATCCTTATTAAGAAAGTAACAAGTCTTCTACCACGTGGCGGTAAGCGAAAAACATGACATTACAGCTGAAGCAGTATGCATTATTACCAGCCCCTCTGATGCTTGATATTTCTTCGCTGTTTTCAGTATAATCATAACTACGAACGGAACAAAAGAAAAACAATTTTTAGATAATTGTAATACATAAGATCTTGACAGTGGCTGGTGGTTCGTTGTGCTGACCACACGTCACCCTATGTCTGGTTGGATGATCATTCACCTATGCTTAGGCATGTGAACGTGAGGCCAGCAGTCAAGCTAGTCGGCTTTGGCTCTCAGGAGTTGTTACGCCATGGATTTAATTTTTTAAGATCTTGACAGTAACTTTGATTTTACAAAACAACATAGACTGAAGTTAAAACACTATGATTCTGAACAAGCAACTAACACAACTCACTATATCTATTTGTGGTAAATTATTCTTAAAAGTAAACCAATGCGTATTACAGTGATCAACCCTTAAAATAACGTACTTTGTATACACTTGACAGGCGTCACTGAATCAGTGAAATTCTATTCCACAGGTACAATGAATACAGCAGACTTTGAATCATAAGGCTGACAAATTTTCAAAATTTGAGCACTGAATCAGATCTGGCCTAATCTATTTTCTAAATATCGGGTGCTCATATGGAAGAGATCCACTAAAACAGAACAACTTATTAAAAACATATTCATGTATCATTCTTACATATCATGCCATACACTCGGATGAGACCAACGCAGAAACCAAAAGCACAGCAATGTGGACCAGAAATGACACTTGGTACTTGACATAATTCCCGTTGCTTTTGGATATAAATATCAGATAAATGTTATGTCTGGTTCAAATGCTTTCCCACAATCACTTGGAACAGATATTAACACAATCGCATTCCAAGTGTTCACAGTGTGCTATGCCACAGGTATATTTTACTGACAATAATTGCTTCCACTCTTTTTTTCATATCAACTAATTAAATCAATATTATTATACAAGTTCAGTAGTCATATTTGCAATGCATATAGGATTATTCTTGCCCCATATAATTATAAGAACACAAGTCTCAACTCACTGTGCCTATGTTCATGTTACAGGTTTCAGTGAAAAGGATAGTTTGGGCCGAGAGTTATTCTTTCCAAGAATCTTTTTCTGTTCTTCCTTAACTCGTTTCTCCTGCTCTTTTCTCAGCCTCTGCCTCTCTTCTTCCATTTTTCTCTGCTCTTCAACCATAGCCAATCTTTCTTCCGCCTTAACAAAATGAAAGTTGTATGTACCCTGTTTATATTATATTCAAATAATGTGCTGAAACATATTCATTAAATATATGTTAGAGGACAGAATTTACTCGTGACACAGGAAGATAATACATAAAATTATGTGAAGTCTGTCAATATAGCATAATGTATCCTCAGGTTTCAGATGGAATAGAACAGTGGTCCCCAACGTGGTGCCCGCCAAGGCTTTTTTTGGGTGCCCGCGTTGTTATGGAAAGAGGTTATACTGAATAATGAAGGCCGTTCAACCATGATCATTATAAAATCAAAGCTCAGATCTTGACTTACTGACGCCCATCTTGACGATTGTTTGTGAGAAGCAACATCATCCTACACTCCCAAATTTGAAAAACTGGCCGATGAAATGCAGCGCCAAACATCACACTAACTTCCCACTTGAGTAATAATAACTGTACTTATAGAAGTACGTATTTTTGATTGCGTGGTTTCTTGTGTCATTAAACGTCGTGTTGTTTTGCGTATTATTTGGTGTCCATATCTTATTTGTCCAGAGAAAAGAAAATTTGGCTTTAATTGGTTGGTGCCCACCACGATCTCATAAACTCTCAAATGTGCCCATATTCACAAAAAGGTTGGGGACCACTGGAACAGAAGGCCTTAAGACATGGAGAGTAGCTGCAAATGTACTGAATAAGCAGTTACAGACAGCTGATACAAAGTGGTCCTCCAGACTGAGAGTTGGTCAGGGGCAAACAACTATACATCATAAAAGACCAGCATCTTACATAATTTTAAACCGGCTCTTGTGAACATAATGAAACTCTGGGTTCCATAAGAGGCAGGGAATTGCTCAACTTCCTGAACATACAATCAGCTTCTTAAGGACTCTGCTCTATGCAGCTGTCGTTGGCAATGAATTACAAATCTGCATATGATGTGTCACAGATTATTTATTTATTTATAGACACTGGAAAACCCCTTACAAACTGTAGATATCAAATTAGGAGGAAAGAACCAAATTTAAGGGTTCTAAATGCGAGATAGCAGGGTTTGAACTGCAGTCTGCAAACATACAAAAAGCAAACAAACTGGTAACTAGAATTTCAGACTAAGTCCGTAATATAATTACCAGTTTCTTCTGGGCTTCTTCAATTTTTCTGTTGTTTTCTGCCATGATCTGCTCAAGTTCTTCTCGTTTCTTTCTTTCTTCTTCCTACAAAAATAAGTGACCATGTTAATAATAGACAATGACATGATCTAATTCATGCACAATCAATTGGTTCCAGCTTAAGTTGTGATAAAACACGTGTTGGTATGACACATTTACCAAAGTCTGGGGAAAAAAGTCAAAACAATAATATTTCCTTGAAGGTTCATTTACACTGATTATGTTAATAAAAATAAACAATAATACTAGCGTTGAATCTGAAATAGAATCTGACATTTTACGGCTCCAAGATTAGCAATTTGCATAATGAGACGATATACAGTGTAAATGCTACTTCAGCACTGTCTGTTGAGCTAACATTCCTTTCTGCGGTGACCTAGCGCAAGCACTCAGGCCACAAGCATACAAAGTCTTCTTTCCTCCATTCAGGAACAAAATGAGAAACTGAGGCACAATGGTGTCATTAAAGCAAATCTTGGAAACAGGCTCAGTAAGAATGATACTAAAAGTGTACCTTCCAATATGTCTGGATGGAACATACGTACTTGCGTCATCACCAAAGTATATCAATCTTTCCATTTGTTTTTTAACTATGCATGTGCACAGACTGGAAACAGTGCAAAGTTAAAAGTAAAGTAAAGTAAAGCTGTCCCACTATACGCCATGCACACGCTTGGGAGGAGTGGAGGTATAGCTCCTACTCTTTCTTGACCTCAGCACTAGATGGGGGTGAGTGGTCAGCGTCACGCCCCGGCTGCGCTTTACCCCCGGGAAAGTACCCTGGTACCCACTAGATAGGAGGCTGGGTGGGCCCCAGAGCCCGTCTGGACGCATAGGAAAAATCCTCTGCCCCAGTCGGGGATCGAACCCCAGTCGCCCAGTCACAGTGCAAAGTTACCTACAGCCAAAACAACAGGCCTACTAAATAAAATAAAACTGGGCCATACAACCGGACGGCGTTCTTAAAACCCTGAATGATAATAGTTAAAATAAAATTATAAACTATGCAGAAAACTTGTGGTTTTAAGCAGCTCTCACTGTGTGTCAGGTGGCAAATAAAGGTACAGTTACCACCTTTATCATACAGTTCAAACATATCACTAGTGAAAGAGGAAGTCTATTCCATCCAGCATGTGCTAAGACTTTTGTAATTTTCAACAGCAGTGGCTACTCGAGAGTACCAACAACTGAAATAATATCTGTAAAAAGTACTTTAATGTACTATTCAACACAAAAATTATTTTTAAATTTTAATTTCACACCTGAAATTCTGATAAGCACTTTGACAAAGTAATGCCCATAATTTTTATACACTTGGAAGGAACACTCGTGTTGCAAATACTGTCGTCGATACAAGCTATTTAAGATGGTGAAACAACCGCACAAAGTAACTACACGTACATACACGTTGCCAGGCTGCCACTTCCTCTGCTGTCTACAAATGTACACTATACAGGGGAACAAACCCCCTACAATTTGTAGTGCATACCAATCCGATTAAAAACTGAAGTGTCACATTCTGGCACTTACTTACCAATTGACGTCAACACTGTATAAAACATGTGCACTAGATGAGAGATCTAAGTGGCAACCCTGCAAATAATTCTTGGTAAAAAAACAAAGATAAAATCTGACATTGAAAGTATAAAAAATGGTAGATAATACCTTGTAGCGGCGGAGCCAAGACCTCTTCCTCCGCAAACTGTAAACTCAGCCTCAAATGCATTCTTTAGTACTAACGATGCAGTCTTCTTTCTACAGATGATGAACCTTACTTTGAAACTGACATTCAGTCTCTGGACCCCCAAAAAAATGATTGTTAGCTGCCCCAGTTACATTAAACATGTTTTGACAAAGGCTATGGGAGAAGTATTTGCTAGGTATCTTTGCAATTTGTTCCAGGAGATTCTAACAGATGAGAAAAAAAATGGGGGGGGGGAATGAAGTTCACAAAGGATATTTGGATTCTTTTATCAAAATAAATTTGAAATAAAAATGTTTGAAAATAAGTGAAGGAGATGTACAGGACAATGGTACATAAATATGATAAAAGTTTGGCTTGTATTATTTTTCCAAGAACCAGAACAATTATCACTATCGTGATCTGATAAAATACACATTTCTAATAATACACACATTACTAAGACTATATGAAATGTCACTTCTTCCGCAAGGTGTTTTTCGACAAATACGTCCATTACATAAATTCATCTGATAATCTAATTTTGCCACCAACATTGCCATGCTCTATGATTATCACTGTTGAAAGAAAGTAATACAAATGTAAACAATTTGAGACAAAATTGCTACAACAACAACCAAAACTTTAAATCATATTTCATATATTACAGTAAGTCCATACAACACATATAATGAAGCGATTGCGACGTACAAATCTTATGAACACATTCAAACAGAAATGTGCAGAATGTTCAGTTCATATTGTCTTATTTCTTCATGTTCAAGTTAAAGGAGAGCACACAGTCTTTTAAGTTTGTTGATGGATATTTCTTAACCAGTTTCATGGGAATACTTCATGAAAACAACAAAGGAATGGCAAACATTAATTTCAGAACATTCAATTTTGTACATCTTCCCATGAAACTGACTTCAGCCCGCCCCACGTTGCTCCACCCACCCACACTGCTCCACCCCTACAGAATTAACCTTCTGTCTTACCTCTCGCTTCTTCTCCTCTTCCAATTGCTGCTCTCTTCGCCTCTCCATTTCTTCCATCATTTGCTTCTCCATAATTTTTTTGGCCTCTTCAACCCTTCTAAGAACTTCAGCTTCAATCTCTTCTTTTCGCTTTTCTAGTTCCTCTTCTACTCTCTTTTTTACCAACTCTTCTATTCTTTTTGCTGTTTCTTCTTCCACCATCTTCTGCTCCAACTCTCTTTGCCTTCTACAAATAAAACAATTATAATTATTTAGCCAATCAGACATATTACATATTTAAAAAAAGAGAGGCCCGAATACGCCAACAAGTGATTCAACTCCTTGACTTACTGGGTGAATCGGACGATGAAAAACAAGAGAACTGAAAAGAAAATACAAGAAGGAATCAGGGTGAGCAAAAATTTAGCACACAGATGACTGTACTATTGATGAAGTAAACATGATTCATTCAGATATTCTTGTAGTACTTACACTAGCTGTGAGCAGCATATATAAAAATCTAAGTTCCAGGAAATATAGAATGAGCAGTAATCAGGAAAAGAAAAGACAGGAAAAACACTCTAACTGAAATCTTATCTAAATCAATCAGCAATAATGTGCCCTAAATATGATATAAAAAAAACTAAATGACAGTACATTGCAAGATCTGTAAATGTTACCAATGCCAACTAAATTCTGCATCAATTTCAAATACAAAAACACATTGAATTATGTACATATAAAATAAGCCTCTATTCTATGATGAGGCTGGCTGGGTAATGCAAGCCTCAACAGTTTCACTAGTTCACTGCAAGGAAAGAGTTCATTTTCAAAATATGTGTTTACAAACATCAAGTTCTGCAAAGGAACAAATTTCAAAATTTCATTAGTTTGTTTATTTTTTTTCTTGATAATAACAATCCAATAATTAACATTTTGTGATGACTTTAATTTCAAAAACCTTCTAAACACATTTTTCTTGTGAATCAATCTGTGTTCACACATTCACTGCTAAAGAGAGATTTTCTATTTTTAAAATATGCTTTAATACCACCAGTGGGGGAGAAAAAAAGTTGACAGTGGAACCACGGTTCCGGAGAATCTGACGTAAATACGTCTCTGTAATGTAAGAATTCTTATATAAGATAAGTAATTGTGACATTCTAAAACATTTTTACCAGCACACAAATTATCTAGTCTACGAGGCATTTCTACAAGTGATTCACAGCTCAGCTCTTTCCGCAACAACGAAAGCGGATTGGTGAAGGCAGTAATGTAACACAACAATTCCGAGTAAACAGGTGATGCAACAATTAGTTTCTTAGGTAACATAGCAATGCACACAAGCTGACCATTGTTGTCGGTCCATATTTACACATTGTTGATATGGATCTTACACAACTTCATTACGCTTTTTGCCGAATGACCCTTCCATATAGACATATTTACATCAAAAAAATTAGAACACCATTCTTCATAACTTGGGATTCAAGTTTCAATATTTAACAATGGTCTGTTTGGAAATGCCTGGCAGTAAATGTGTTAAGAAGTTCTAAAAATTCTGTCATACCTCTGTCTTTCCATTTCTGCCAGTCTTTCTACTTCATCCATTTTTCTGTCATGATAAGTCCTCTTTCTGGTATGTCCTGCTGCTCTGGTAGCTTCATCAGATACATATGAACTACTACTGGATGATTCGGAATGTGATCGTTTCCTGAACAAAGTAAATTACCATACATTTTATGCACTGTACTTGATATCAGGAAAAATTTTAGAATTGGGTTTGGGCTGCTCTGAAGTGGAAACTGCTTTTTTTTATCACCAGGTCTGTAATGGCTGTGGAGGCAGTAAAATGCCATTTATTTTCTAAGTTTTTTCATTCATATTTGAGAATGAAACAAGCACAGTTGATTTCTCAATTTCTGCTTCCTGCAGATTGTCTTCATTAAACACAGATGATGGTTGGTATTTTAAAGTTAAAGATTCTCCTTCTATAGAATTAGAAATCATGATCATGATCTACATACTATCAAGATCAACATGCAAATGATTGTGTCTTTATTATCTTTATAGTTTGTGCTTGTGGAATTTTCCAGTCTCACACACACACACACACACACACACAGACTTTGCAGGAGACTCTGACACTATGGAAGAATAAATCAAACTTACAGTCACCTCTGCATAAGAATGTAAAAGCTAGTGGTCCAACTGACAATAATGCATGTTGAAAAAAATGTTACATGGTAACAATTTAATTTCAGTCAAAACATGTTGAGAAATCAACTGTGCTTCTCTCATTCTCAAATGTGAATAAAGGAAGAAAGAAAATAAATGCAAAGACTTAAAACTTAAGAGTAAATAAGTGATCAAAGATTTGGCCTTGTTAAGAAATGATTCTTCTGATGGAAGTTACAGTATAGAAGGTGGAAAATAAGACTGTGCATTACAGAGAAACAGTGGAGTATCTACATCTAATATTTTGGCCAAGAAGTCATAGAAGGGTCCACTGCATACTGTAAAACAGCAGACGAACCGGCAGGTAACAATATACAGGTCCTCTTGTCTCTCTCTCTCTCAAAACCAGAGAAAGCATATTTATTACACGTGCAAGTTAACAGAATTATAACATCTGATATGAACTATATAATCACAAAATATACAGAATAATTTAAAATAGCCAAAAGTTTAATACATTCGAACTGTTTTAAGTGAACTACGGTCAGATTAGCATAATGGAAACATCCACGGCGATTCGGCATTACGTAATAATAGCATAAACCAAGAAATACGTATTTCAATGCTATACCCGACAAATGAGCGAAAAATTGAAACTCACCTTGATTTGGCATTACGTTCTCTTGATTTCTCTCTGTGCTTACTGTGACTACTTCTATCACGAGATTTTGAACGTTTGCGTGTATGTTTACTTTTATGCCGTCTTTTAGGCGACTTACTTCTTGTCCTGGATCTACCCATATTATTGTGAATATAACACAAATTACAGCAAAAGTATATCACAGCAAAATTAACTCACTACTGAAACATAAATACCACAGCAACTCCTCAAACTTCCACAGCCATCACCGGCCATCACGGATTACCTACCTACATCGTTATTGGTCAAGATAATTAATGGCTACCAGGATTGTGATTGGTCCAGACGAGATAAGGCATTGTAACTTGCGACGTCTTCTGTGAAACCGGGAACTATTTGCATGCAGTTGAAGTAATTATACAGCATCGCTCAAAGATGTCGCTGATAATGTTAAAAGAACTCACTACACGTGTTTTTCAAATTGTGGGTAGTGACCATCAGTATATTGTGGGGCGCAGTTCACGTAATGCAAAACAAGTTATTGAGTCATATCTGAAATGCTACATTTCGAATTCTGAAGCAAGATGTTTTCAATATACTTTTTATGGTTCTGTTTGAAATACAACCGCAGTAAAGTGTGAAAATGTATCGTCTTCATTCAAGAAAGAATTTCTCCCTGTGCCTGAACATCACGACCATGAAAACGTATTGTGGAATGGACGTAAAACTCCACGCTTTCTTAAACCCATTTCTGTGTCTTCGGGTAATACGCTGTAAAGTTTTCAATTGGCCTCTGTTTCCCCAGAATAGAATGTAGTTTTTTTTTCGAGGAAACTCTGTAACAAGTTAGTAATTTACATATACGAATTGAAGATTTCACGGCGACTGAACTCAACAAAATCTTCTTGGGCAACAGGTCGGAAAAACATATGCTACAATCGCCTTCATATCGTCACTGGTAATTTTACTGATTCTAGTGTTCTTGAAACTTATTTACTTACTATTCTTCTTAAATAATATTAATAGATGAACAACTTTAGAACCAAAGTGTTCTCATTCAATGCTTTCTGGCGTGAACAATTTACTTTTGTACATCAATTCTTAAGTATTATAATTTTGTCATGGATTGAAATACATTTTACTACTTTATAGTCTTACACGGTGGAAACAAAAACTTTATGCCCACTCCGGGATTGCTGCGTACTGACAGCGTGCTAAAATAAACCGTAGTTACATATCGGGATCTGTAACCACAGAGTCATTGGATCACGTGCTTATCGTTTTTGACCGCTTGAGCACTGACGTCACACGTTGGAATTCGGCCCAAGGAATGGCTCTTCGTTCGCGTGTTCCTACATTGTATTATTCTGTATACATAGAGATTTTGCAGTGGGCCCATACTCCTCCAAGGTGTCTTAGAGATTCAAAGTTTTAGAATACATTCTGGATCGGAGCGGGTAGTACTACGTAGCAGCTGAAAAATAAGAACAAACAGGGGAAATGGTTTCTATAGAGGTAGAAGCCTTGCCTCAGAATGTTTTCATCTCTTCTTATTTGAATAAAGGAAACAACCACTCGTACTTTCATATGGTCTGAAATTTAACAGATCTCTTTATTGTAAAACGTTTATGTAATAGTTTGATCAAATCTTATATTCCTTGTAGACCTGTCGAATGTCCTTTGTAGTTGAATCCATCTGCCGTAACCCGTCCTTGGTTACCACACCATTTGGTCGGATATTCCCACAGCGTAGCGATATGTATAGGTGTACCGCTCAACATCCCACCCTCTTTTGTGGCCTACTTATATGGAGTGTATTGACCAGTCCCAGGAAGTTCGTACACAGAACAGAATGAGTTTTCCCTCCAAACTGACGATCATTACTACCAAATTTTTATTTGAATACTCATACGAAAACTTCTGTTGAATAATATCCATTCCTAACCACCTAATGTGATTTCGTAGAAAGTGGATTTTATGTACAAATTATTATAGACGTAGAAGTTATCCCTTTCCAATTGAATAAGCCTCTTAAAATCAATTAAAACAGATTTTTATTACTCATAAGACAATACAGAAGGGTGCTTATTCGTTTCTTAATTCGGATTTATTTAGTACTACAACAGCTTCAAGTCTGCTGTCAATTGTAAGATATCGCAAAGGAGATTTACACAGCCAAGTTTCAAGTACTACTACAGAATAGTCCAGCGATACCCATATTACAAAGTATACCAACTAAAAAGGCAACAGACAAGTCTAGTTCTATGTAATGCAACAAATGTGGACTGTACTTAAATTTACGTTCCTTGTGTGTGTGTGTGTTTACAGTAGGAGACGAATAAACCTATTATGGCATAGCAGGCTTTGTGTAAGAAAATTTTTGGATTTGGCGGATTTTATACTCTGTCCTTAATTATGAACCAATTTCAGTATGTGCTTCGGATAAGTACGTTCAGTTACCATGAACCAGTTTTTAATGCAAACCCAAGATAACAGAGTAAGACTTTTGTTGAAAGTAATGGTATCTTATTTTCTGGCCAGGAACTGACTACACGCAGCAAAATTGTTCTTGAGCAGCTAGTAGTCGCTAACCAAGTAAAGAAATTATTCACCTTTAGTGGAAACTAAAGGTTTATTATCCTGTTCAAATAGTCCGCCAATAGTACCTATCCCGAGCCATATTTATTTAAGATTAGTTTTAATATTATCCTCTCATCTACACTTACACTGTCCCTTTTCTCTTCATGTATCGTTTTGAATCAAATTGCTATTTTATCCGCTCTTAATTATAATTTAGATATTTTGACACTGAAGGTATTATATGATAATCCTCGTCAAAGAATGTGCATTATGTACACTAAAGAATGGCATAGGCGTACGATATTGCAGTGAGCAGGAAAATTCCAAAGCACAGAGGTCTGTTGAGTAGTGTCGGTGAAATTGTGTTCAAGTCCCGAGAGACTACTTTCTGCTGATGACATACAGACTCATGCAAGGCGGTTGGATTACTGAAATATCTGCTACGTTTGAATGTCCTTGTGCTAAGGATCTTTTGGAGAGCCCCTAATTTGCAAAATTAGCAACCCAAGCATCACTTTAGTCTGTATACAGAATGCCTAGCACAGGGATGAACAAAATACTTCCAGGCATTATTCATAATTGGTACATTTTGTAAATTTACACGATCTGATAACATGATAATTGAAAGTGAGTCTACATGAATAATATAAAAGGGAAATCATGAATTTGACGGAAATGGGAAGAAATATTAATAGTGTTTATATTTATTTGTTTATTTATAGTTTATTTAACGACGCTTTCAGTAACTCAGACTACACAGCATCAAATTAGAGGACGATAGTGAATTAGAAAGAATGTGGAAAAAGTGGTCGTAGCCTAATTTAAAGTACTATCCCGGCATTTGCCTGGGGGGACTGAGGAAAACCACGAAAACTCCCAGTCAGGATAGCCGATCATGGAACAGAGGTGGAATGATACTGACAGAAGAAATTCTTAACAACTCGGGGTAAACCCTATCCCATTGTCACTTTATCAACCACAAATCCCTCGTAGATTGTCCTGCGTTTAAACCAGGGTTTCCGCAGAAAGAAGCCTTCGGCTAATCGCCTGAGGTATGGCAAGGTCATGGGGGAGCAATTTTGGTCTAAACAAAGCAACATCAACGGGAAATGTATTGCGGGAATGAGAAGAACTACGACAAATGTCACGTCAGTACAGTCGATATGCAAATCGATTCAGGCAAGTCTCATTATTCACAGTAGTTTGCTTCCCGCAAATCGCCTTGCTTAATAAAAGGAATAAAACGGGAAACGGAAAACATTGCCCATTTTGACGTTAAACTGGCGCCATAATTATTTTATGGAAAGCTTATCATATTCCATGATAAGCCTGTAAAAGGTTCGGTCCAGGTTATAAGCTTTAAAATTTGGTCGCGGATAAGATATTTATGCTCATCAAGAAATAAACCGCGGATATGCGAAAACGCGTATAAAAAATAACCTGTACAGAAGCAAACCCACTTGAGCTAACCTTCCCGGAGGAAGAAACATGTTAATTGGTTACGTTACAAGCATACACTAATACGTAATTATATTTTTATAAACTTGTAATAAGCTTCAACGCTGATACACACAGCAGAAATAAAACTTTTGTTCTTCAGTGTTATCTGTAAGGATGCATGATTTTGCTCTATTACTCAGTACCGAAAGGGTTCGTTAATTGTAGGATTTGAGGTTTTCACAGCGGTGAGTATGAAGA
>NW_019060172.1:366932-388170 GCF_000696155.1 Zootermopsis nevadensis
ACATATATATATATATATATATATATATATATATATATATATATATACATACAGAAATAAAGAACTAAAGAATAAAAAAAATCATTTTCTTACGTTGATTAGTCGGTTATGAGTCATTTATCTAAAAAAATAATATTGAACACCAAAATGCGGAACTAGAACTATTTAAACCGAAACCTGGGATAGTTACAGAAACAACCACCAGGGAAAAATAAAATAGCGGTAATTTAAAAAGGGCACAACACATGACCATATTTTAATTGTATATCACTTTGCATTTATTTTGTTCTTAAAGAATTAAAATATTTTAAGTGGTTCTGAATTATGTATTATCGTTTCATAATTTTAATATATTAATTTTTAGTACTGTGTGTACAGCGAAATGGTCGTCCAGACTTTGAACACTAATGATTAATTTATTATGAAGGAAATACTGTGGTAAGTATAAATAAGACCATGCGTGCTCCAACATATTGTCTTTATAAAAAAACCCAAAACAGCTTCATTTTGAAAATCACATTTTTATATATAAGAATGAGTATTTAAGCTTCGCTTGGTTCCTGCTCATATCCAGGAATTTGTATCTGGCTCCAGCACATGGCGTTGCGGTCAAAATAAACAAAAGTTTTGAATGTTACAAATAAAAGACCAGCCGACTACTATTCCCATACCATCAACCATTAAGTATAACGTTTGTTCGGAGTCATTTGTTCTCTTGATTCATTAATAACCCCGAACGAAATCAGTTTATTCCTTTATATCAGCATTCAGTTGACTATATGTGCACATATGAAACAGATGTTTCACTGGTAAAATGTTTTGAAGAAACCTACGCCGAACCGTTACGATATCTGTAATATAATTACATTTAAATTACGGAATAAAACTGACTGAAGACAAGTAAACTCTTTCAACTTAAAATTATTCTATAATATAAAATATATTCCTTCCAGATTTGATCACATCAGAATGACCATTTAGCAATCAAATCCTTGAAACTATTTATAGAATTTTATTCTAAACATAACACATATGCTAAAAGTATTTATTATGTGACATGTAGATTTAAAACTTTAAAATTAAAATCAGACAATCATGATTGTACAGCATTACATGTCACAAACATCATACACAACGTACAAACACAGCTATAAAACAAATAGGAAGTATATAGCAAACATGTACATAAGGCTTTAAATGGACGCTCTAACAGACAAATGTGCATGCATCCCGTAATCACAGTGGGAGCATTTCGGAACAATTAAACGTCACTTTAAATAAAAATTGCTTCGCTCCCCCATTTCAGCTACGTCATTTCATATTACGCACTCCCCACGATGCGTTTGCCTATTACCTTTCTGTTTCAGTGAAACACGTGTTTACGGTGGACGTAAATGGGTTTGAAACCGCCTGACTCTTTCCGTTAGTCTCTCTTCTACAGAATGGCTTCAACTCCCAGAAGGTCTTCCCTTAAAAGTAAAAAGAGGGAACACAAAATTTGTAACTATGTTCGTTTTTAAATTATATGTTTATGTGGTTCACAGTCTCCACGCATTTGTGTACTTTCGGATATAATTTCCCGGTTAGTATAATTTAAATCTTTGTAGTATGTTCAATTTAAACTTGTATCAACCGTTTTTCTCTCTCTTCCATTCCTCCCACATTTATCTCTCTCTTTTACACACTTTATTAATTGCACTTCAAACAACTTTCTGTCCAACATTTTTTACGAAAAAATTTCTAAATATTGTCAGTGTATTTACAAATGGATAAACATTACATAGGTATTATGCTTATTCCACACATTCCCTTGTGTTACTTTTACTACATAGCTAAAGAATGGCTGTTGTAAAATATTACATATCAATTATTCGATGACATCACGAATATTTCTAGTAGTGTTTCTTACCCAGCACCGCTAAGGACAGAATGACATGGATGTGGCTTCGGTTATTTTATAGCTTATCTTTTGTAAGCTAAATTTAATTAAATCATTCCTTCGAAATGTGTATATGTACATTATTGTTTGTACACATATTTACAAAAATAATTAACAAATCATATAAACAATAGGCCTATGCAGTATAATCGTAACACATATTTTTCTACAATATTTTTTGTGATAATTTCCTTTGCCTAAGAAAATTAAGAATTTCACGCTGCATTTGAATTATACGAGATAATTTAATTTCTCTAAACTACAGTTGTATGCTGTGTTCAGTAGAAGAATAAACAAAAGTAGAGAGCTCATAAGATATACTCACGTCTTTGATGCAACCAGTCATGTTTGGTCGAGAATGTCATAAACGACAGAATTTTAAAAACAGATCACTTGGTTAGTTTCGATACATGTCAGTGTATAACTTACTTAAAATGTACGGTGACCTTATAACAATTAAATCATTAATTAATAAGTGTACAAATGCATTCAGTCTTTCTTCGGAGGTCCATATGCCGATGGAGGTACATCGTAAATTTGTACAGATGGCACTAAAGGAGGTTTAAAACCATATTCAACACAAAGAGTCCGGAAATGATCAAGATTCTTGGTCTGTTGGAGTTCTCGTCCTCTTCCGCTGACCTTCAGCGGAGGTGGCGTGAGGTACACAGGTTGTGGAACGGGCGAAGGGTGAAAATGTTGAGGCTTTATAGACACTGGGACACCGTATCTTCCTCCATTGTACTGCAAAGTTTTTAAGATGACAGGTAACGGTGTGCTACTGGGGAAGTTTTGAACTTGATAGTGGTACAATGATAAGTCGTTCTTGTAAGGTTTATCATTACGAAAGAAGACCGGATGTAGTTCTTTATAAGGGACAGGAACGATGTGGGGATAAGGGACCAAATGGGGTACAGGTACTTCTATGGGGTGAGGAACAGCATAAGGGACAGGGACTGGATGTGGGTACGGCACTGGTCTTTCAACAGGCACAAGTTTTGTGACCTCAACAGGGACTGCATGAGGAACAGGGATTGGTTTCTCAACCACTTTAGTGTGGTGTACTGGAACAGGCTTCACAACTGTTATCAGCCTAGTATTATCTGTCGACTTTGATTTTTCCACTTTCAACACTGCCTGAGGACGATTCAGATGGACGACGGCAGGAGGAGGCAGTGCAGGGTACTCCACAGGCAAAGACAAAATCTTTTCCTCTTTTAATGTATTTACTGGAACTTGTGTTCTCACGCTGCCTTCATTATAATCAACATGTAGCTGCTTCAAGTCCTTGCTTATTTGGTTGCTAAATCTCACTTTTTCCTGCATTTCTTCTTCTAATAACTGATGATTATACTCTTGGTCAGGTTTTCTATTATACGAGGGCTGGCCCAGATTTATTGTTTGACTGCTAACTTCCAACGCTTGTGTACTTGTTGGTGTGGTCTGTTGGGTAAGCTCTGGTAAGATATTTGTGTGTTGATTATAACTGGACTGCACTCCTACAGTATTTACAGCTTGTTGAATCGGTTGGTTAAGTTTTGTGGGTACCAGAAATTCTATTTGCTGGTTAAACTCGATGGGTAGTTGGTAACCTATCTGTTGACCTAATGGTTGGTATAGTACTTGTTGGTTAATTTCTGTAGGTGACTGGTATTGTGTTTGCTGTCTTATTTCCAAAGGTTGCTGGTATGTTATTTCTTGACTAATTTGTTCAGGAGCCTGATATTGTTTAACTTCAGTCTCCGGTTGTACTGGCCGTTGACTGTATCCGGATTCCGCTTGTGTCACTCCAGGCAATTGCTGGCCGAAAATATGGCGTCCCCCGCCAGCTAATTGCTTATTATTAACGCCATTTTGGAGACGAGACTGTGAAACGTCTTCCAACTGTATTTTTAATCGTTGATCGTGCTGGTACTTTCCTCTCACCTTCTCAAATTCTGTTACTTGCTGTTGGTACTCCGGTATTGTTTGCAGTAGTCCATTCGCTTGTTTATGAGCGTATTCTTCTTCTTGTTGCTTCTCTTTGCCTTTTTCAGATGACTGTTGATATGGCGCTTGTAGCTCCACTCCGCTATGAAACTGTTGCTTGGGATTGTAACTGAAATGAGTGGGCTTTTGAACATCGAAGTTTGGCAAGTTGTATCCGTATAACAATTGTTCAGTGGATCCAATTAGACGAGGAAGGCTATACCCTATTTGGGGATATGCCTGTAACCCAGTCAGTGGCTGACCATAAACATACTCAATAGGATTTCCTGAAAATATCTGTTGCTGGTCACTGATTTGGTCAACTTGTTTTCTACTTTCTGTTACTTGTTGTGCGTTTGCTGTTGGCACTGCTGATGCAGGGACCCCAACATTTTCCTTGTTTTCTCCATCAGGTTTAAGAAGAAGTTTATTAAAGTCAAGTAAAACTGCTTTTTCAACTTCAACGACAGTGTTTGTTTGTGGAATATCATCTATATCTTCTTTTACTTTGGGTGGCTGTGGCGTTGCCTCAGGCGTGGAAGGAACGTCAGAGACTGCTGTTAACTGTTGGTGAGGTTTTAAGCCTGATGACACCCCGGCTTGTATCGGAGCTAATACATTAATTGAAGATGTCAGGGTCGTTGAAATGGGCTGTGAATTTAAGTTGAGTAAAATTGCAGGACTGGAAATATGTCCAGACAAAGACAACTCAGAATTGGAATTAGATTCTACTGGAGGTCGAGAAGTTGCTGAGAAAATACCGCTGCCAGAGATATGGCCAGAGTTACCATTACTAGTTGCAGTAATTGAACTTGAAACCTGAGAACTTCCACCAGAATCAGATACAGAAAATGAAGACGATTTCGGTGAATGCGATATGTAAACTGAAGTTGGGTTCGAGGGTTGGCTTTCAATAACCCGCTGTGAATCGCCGTTGTCGGTTGTCGTAGTATACTCCTTTTGGGGATATTCTTCGGATCTGTTTGATGCGTAAGATGAAAACTCCTGTGACTGTAACAATGATACGGGTGTCGGGGTTGAGTACACCCCAGTAATTACATCGCCGTTTGTTCCACTTCTTGTAGAGCTCGATATGTGTGAATAAGATGATGCTGGTGGGTACAAAACAACCAAAGGGGATACATTTTGCTGTGCATTTGAACTGCCATGTGAATACGACAAGAACACTGGTACTGGAGTTGTATGAACAAGTGGTTCGGCATGAGCCGTGTGTCTTCCATCGGCAAAGGAAGCTGATTCTGATGAACTGCCTTCAAGCCCAGAAGAAGAAACAGAGGCAGTTGTCTGCTTAATGTGTGACAGCAAGACGGGTTTTGGAGTTGAATATACTTGAGAAACGATGTGACCAGCAAGTCTGTCATTGTTAACTGACCCTAAAGATTGGGAAATACTTTCAGATCCCGACGAATATGAGAGTGATCCGTCCTGAGAATGTAATAAGGTGTTTGATGGCGTTGAATATTCGTCGATGGCTTTAAGCTTTTTGGAAACAATGGAACCTGACTGTGCTTCACCTGAACCTGGGAGTGAAATTGATGAAGTTGATTCTGGGAAATGAGATGCATGTATCGTTGCAGCAGTTGTCGACGGTAATATAACAATGGGCCTTACAGATTGAATTGTTTCTTTGTCTCGTTCCTTTGGATATATTTCAGCAACAATAATTGGTCGTAATACAGAATGACGTTGTGGTGCCGGAGGTGATGTGTCTTTAAAAATATATTCTTTTTCCTTGTATATGTCATTTTGATCTTGATCTACGCTGGAGACTGTTTGAATAAAGGCCGAACCCACGTTCGGAATTTTGTCACCAAATTGTAGGGCAATATTCTTATTGTTCACGTGGGATGTTACTTTAAAATTGTTGCCATTTTCGTCCCGAGATGAATTTACACTTTCAGTATTAACTGTTTTAGATGATAATGGTAAAAACACAGTTGACAATGATCCAGAAACTTTATTGCCGGATGAATCACCTCCAATTTCAATTAACTGGTAACTATAAGAACCGACTCCTTTAGTGCTGATCTGTTGAAATTCTTGTCCAGGTTCGTAATTAGAAGTCTGTTCAGACGTCAGAAAGGAACTAGGAGACCCTGAACTTGTTAAGCGTTGTGATGGCGAATAAAGGGGAGTAACGACCTCATATTCCCCATTTTCTGATCCTCCGTTTGAATCAACGATGTTGTTTATATCAGATACGTCAACTTGGTGTTCGGAGGGTTGTGACGCGTGCTGATAAGATGATGATTTACTTCCGGGTTTTACAACTCTATTGGAAGACAGATCCACAGAACCGGGTATAATCTTCTGACTGTTTCCCGTGTCTGAGTCCCCACTGCCCACACCATTCGATAGTTTTAACACTGAATTTTTCACCGTTGACGCTGTCGGTCTAGTCGCTGATATCTGAAAAATACAATGTGGCAATGAAACATTTGATTCCATAAATGACGAATCAGAATTCGTGCAATTAATTTCAGTACATTCCAATACGTACCAAAGAATTAGATTCTTTTGACCTAGCCAGAGCAGCGACTGCCTTTTCGCCGAGAGCAAAGTGGGTCTTTGTGGAGCCTGTCTTTGTGGAGCTGGTGTAGGATACCAGCGGGTGGTAACCCCAGTCATCGGCAAAGTAGCGCACACTCTGTCCACTCCCGTCCGGCAGGGTCACGTAATACAGTCCTAATGCGTATATCCCGTCACGAGTTTCCAGGTGACCTTGGCGACCGCCTTTCCCGTCTCGTACGTGGTATCCAAATTCGTATTTTGGCGGGTCCTGAATAAAAACACATCAAGTTATTTTTAAAGTTGTACGGAGCTACTGTACCTGCGACAGTTTTGTTTCTGTATGGGAAGAATTACTTCATGCTCATCAAAATCGGTAAAAATAACATAAATTTACAAATTACCTTTTCATATTCTACGTTAGATTATGTAATTTAATTTACTTTTCACTGGTACTCTTGAACGAATCATCACTCATACTTGAACTATACATGTACATTGTACGGCTGACTTTATTCCGAAGTGAATTTTGTTTCTGCTAGTATTCTATGCAAATCACGTGCTAGTAACTAGTTGTCATAATTGTTTTCAATCTTTACGAGCACAAAATAAGAAAAACACAGGAATAATAAGTTTCTTATAATTTACAAATTCGTCTCAGTATTTCATCGCATGGTTACGTAATCTGAACGTTAAGTTAGTCGAAACGATTCTGAGTGATTTATAAATATTTCGTGAAAGTACCATTTAATTTTTACGAACTTGTACCTGCTTGTATTTGGTAATCTATTTATGACGTTCCAACATTTTAATTTCACTGTTTGTCCACGTCTTTTGGAGTGAGAACAAATATGATCAGAATGTGATTCTGACGTTATGTAATTCAATATAGACAATGCTACTTTGAAACCTCTTAATTTAATGAGAAGCACTTGCAGTGAAACATGGTAGCCATGTATTCAAACTAACAATGTTAAAATAGTCTTGATCAACATAACAGTAGTTTACTTTGAACTGGAATTGTGCTTCACTTTGTGTAATGATATAAACTAACCTACGAATCGTAAAGAAACACACGTAAAATTGTCAGTAAGGCATATTTCCTAAATTGAGAACTGTTAGGAAAAACAGTATTGGTTATTTTGTTTTATTGATTCTGTAATTTAGTAATCAATATTGTGTATTCAGTGTTATCAAACTTTGTAACAAAAACATGATTCGTTGTGGAGCTGTGTTGATGCATCAAGTGACCTTGTTACAGCTGCATTGTGCAGAAAGTTCAGCGCGCGACCTTACCCACGGGTTTACACTGTAAAGATGCCAGGCTCTCTTATTAAGCGACATCTTGCGACGGGTGCTACAACCCTATTCCCCGACTCCATAGCTTCTTATGAGTCGGTTTTATGTTGCATGAAAAGAGACGTGAGTCTTCACTAGTAGAGTCATTTCATCTGCCTGAAATCGTCGCTGGATTATCCTAACACTGCCTTGGGTTCCTTTCCTGCCAAGCACTGCTGAAGGCGAATAACTTTATTCAGTACTTTAATCTCTAGAAAGCTATAGGTTTTGCAGCCTGTGGTTAATGTAACCCCACTCTCTTTTCTGGCGCTCGCATGTATGTCAGTAATCGTGTATTTATACATTCACACCGGGTAGAACAACACAACTGACGTTTCTTTAAACGATTTATATTGGTGTTTTTAGGTTCATATTAAATCGTGTGTAAGTCTAGGACAACACTAAACGAGTAACTAACACGCTACTGTCTCTTCATCCAACACGAATTATAATAAAAATGTGATTAATACAAAAGCTACTACTAATATTGAAAATTGAATATGTATTTCCTGTATAACAAATGATCCAAATAAATCTTTAAATACACATACTTAGGTATCTCCGAAGTTTGAAGATTTCTGACAATGATGCAACTTTTTTTATCGTTTGTAACTAACTACCGAAATGGTGTGGTTTTAAAACATCCAGAAAATGGATGAAGTCCTAAAAATATTTTTTACACAATTATGCATACTTTGCACAACTTATACGAGTTTTATGCAAATCCGGTAAGCAACTCATTTTTACTATTTTATTATACACATTTGTTAGCGCCATTCAGAAATAGCTACTGCTATGGTGTTTTTACTATTGTCTCGCCTTGTTCAGTAATGGTGTCCGGTGACAGTAACACCATTATGTCGAAGGTACTTCAAAAATCGGTATAATGTGGGTAGTCTACTCAGTGGGTAAAATCAATTTGGATCCGACTTCGAAAAGAAAATGAATAATAGAAATAACTGAAAATGTTAATTGACTTTTCCTTTAAGCAGAACGAAGAATACTGAGTATATTAATTGCTGGGACAATTATAAAAGTTTTTTGTTTGAAGACTCATGAAAAATCCTGATTTGTCTCTTGGTATTATTGAAAAATGGAAATCTGGATTTCAATAACATAGTTTTCGTGAGATGAGATATTTAAGTACCACACAGCAGCAGTAGTTTCTACTTTGCACTTATAATGCGTTATTGTAATTAATTTCTTTCGGCGACAATTTTTAATGTGAAAGTGGGCCGACATCACTTGTATACAGAGTGTGTTCTCAGCTTCATTACAAGTTTTTGTATTCGAGTTGTTATTTACTATGTATTTTATTTATCTTTTGTGGGTTACAGCTACGAGAGTGGTTTTATAAATCAGACAAAATAGACCGAGTGAATAGAGGTCTAAATAACTAAACAACGAATATATATGAGTGATGTTACTCATTAATATATTTATTCAGTCATATAGACGTCTTTATTTTGGGAAGCAATTACGTAAATGAAGTTTTAACTGACAGGAGGATTGGTCGGAGCTGTGCACTTTTACCAGTACCGATTTTGTGGCCCTGACTTAATCCCTATGTTACAAAACATGATGAAACATAAAATAAAATACCTCCAGACTGATCTTTATTCACGAAGAAGCTAAAGGAAGTAACAAAATGTATTTACAAATATTACTCCAAGAGTCGTCTATCACATCGACCGTCCGCTGCTAGTCTTGTGCTGTTAAATCAATGGTGCACATTCACACACAATTGCCACAGTCAACTAAAAAGACATCTTTGTACACACCTGTAGAAGGAAATGACAATCGTCACAAACAGCAAAAGATCCTGTTCGTTGCCACGTTTTGAGAACCGTTGAACTACTATGCATATTATACACGCGACGTTGACTCATTGAAGCAGTTTGACTGAGTAGCTAATTCTTAACTCAGGAATTTCTCGCTTTTTGCAGAACCAGTTTGTTCAATACCGTGATCTCTAGAGCCCGCCAGTGGTATCCGTGGTTATCCAAATAAATACAGCCCGCACTATACCATTTATAAAAGATCCGTATTAATACTATCTCCCCACACAGGCTGAAGTTTATTAAGTGGTCTGATACTATCAGGCTTTCCGGATAAATTACAATTGCCAAATCTCCTATGTCCTAACCAACTCATTCTACCAGATTTAATCACTATAATAAAATTGGACAGTTCGAATCCGGCATAAATGTATTTCTAAAGAAATGGACAGTTGTAATGGAATCATATCAATGCTTAAAAAACGGAAAGTTTTAATGAGCCTTGAACTTGAAAAAGTCAACACTTGACAAACCGGATTCATCAAGGTCAACAAACTTCTTTTTTTAGAGTTTCCTGAGGCACTTTATGAAATCACATCGTTAAGATCAGAGGCAGGACTACTTCTACAGGTTCTGTGCGTCCTACATTCGTTATACTTTCTAGAGCAATGATGCCTTAAATGGCGAGACAAGTTTTGTGAGAGTGACTTTTATGTTAAAAAATAGGAAGACGTTACTAGCCCATAGAAGTTCTGAACATTCATCGACGCTTTTTTATTCTTTTGTACTGGAGGATAAAATTTATTGATCCCTTACAGCAAAATCATAAAGAGGATTTGGGACTATTTTTCGATCTCTTCTACTCCATCATGGTACATCGTTCTTTGCGTTTAAATTGCAGCATTAAAGAAGATAGGACATCCACTCCTGAGCAGAATAAAGTCGACATCAACCCATATTAAACTCTAGTAAACCAGTCGCCGTTAACCTGCGAATCTTTAGAATGAATGGTCTATTCTACAAGCTGGTGTCTCTCTCCTGTGGTAATATGTCATTTAATTACTCTAGTCATACACCTTCCTCTGGTCTGAATCATGTAACACAAAGAATTTCCTGAGATAATATCATAAATTAGGATACAACCGCTTCCTTACATGTAGGTTAATTTCCAATTCGTTATTCATTAATCATCCAATCATTCGACGCTGAATGGTCTGATTTACTGACAGAAACCTTCAAGTAAATATTATAAAATTTAACAGGTTTGTTGGGGCGTGTCGAATGAATTCTCTTTTACAAGTCACCAAGTCACCAGGGCGTTAAACTGCGAGATACCGCGATATACAACATGCCCGATAGTTGAGGGAGGTCTCTGTCCTTAATCCACATTTGGCATTGAAAGACAAACAGAATACTAATGAGGTTTCTTGAGGCGATGTTCTGCATTTTGAATAGTGGTTAAGAGAGAACGAAATACGGATTTATTAGACTTTATTTTTTTGTGAGGACAATATTAAAATTGTTCTTAGGGAATTCGATTGGTAGGGTGTGGACTGTATTAATTAGGTTTAAAGTAGGGACAGCTTGCGGGCTCTTGTGGACACGGTAATGAATATTTGGGTTTCATAAGAAATGAAGAGCTTCTTGACTAACTAAGCTACTGTCAGCTTCATGGGACTTAGACATGCAAGTGGCTGGTAATGGAGTTTAACCATTGTCAGTTTGATGAATGAGATACTTTGCTGTTTGAAAAACTTGCTAGTCCCTTAATTTGCACTCAGAAAAGAAACATCTGCGCAAACTCAAATCTGGAAATTTATTTAAATTTGATTGGCGGTATTGGCAGTTCTCCTGACGAACTTTGTTTAATTACACAACATTAAATACTATTTTTTTCATTTACCATTTGTTTAGAGTCGTCAGTAGCTCAAATGCTGAATGACAGGATGAAAAATGAATTGGAAACCATACATAATGAAGCGGTCGTGGCCTGATTTAAGATACTGGAAGGAAACCATAAAACACCTCAGCAAGCATAACCATTCTCGGGGCTGAGATTTAATTCCCGGATCTCTGAATATGTAGCAGGAGTGCTAACCACTCGACGGCGATGACATTCGGTACAAGAGACTTCAGCGGATACGGGCCTATAACAAATCAGGAGCGTCTATGGAAGAAGGCGCGGCGAAAAACAATATAATTATCATTTATCTTATTGTGTGTGACGATAATAGAGATTAATGTGCAGTTATGTATAATTACTCCAAGTGATTTCTGTTATTATTCGTAATAACAATATTATTTACGTCGACCGTAAATAAATATATTTACTCGAGATAGCTTTATGCCGTCATACAGTTATGCAAGGAACAGCAACTTTCATTCGGAACTGATCAAACGTAAATACACAAATTCAGAAAGCTTTACAAATAAACTTCAGTTCATTTCTGAGCTGCTTGTGCACATACTACGATGGCCTAGTAATCTGTGGTTGGCGTTCTCCTTTTTGGCATAGCCTGCTACTTCGTGATACCGAAATGAGATGCAGACAGAGGTATCAGCTTACCTTGTCATTGTCAGGTTTCTTCAGATAACCGGCTGGAGGTGTGGCCGAACACAAAGTCATCAGAGCAGTGCCCAGCGCCAGGAACTGGAACATGCATTAGTTACAAACATGTTACAATGGTTAAGTCTCAAAGAAAGTGTAAACATAATCTGTTTACCACACTTGCTTCCTTTCAGAAGGTATCCGCCCGAGACTACAAAAGCTACCAAGGCTTTATTCCTCCCTCGATTCAAATAAAAGGATCAAGTTTATACATAAAGAGTGTTTGTTGAGAATCTGATGGTTACTTAGCTAATCACGAAATAGTAATACGCACTTTATATGGGATCCGAATGCTCATTACCATGTTTACAGGAGCCTGACACTGGACTCTATGCTGAGCCAAATTAATCATATCCTCATCATGACAGCATATTTCTTCAAGACAGATTTTAATACCTTCGCATGTAGGCGTATGTGCATCTGTCTCCAAAATGGTATCGTCATTTCAGATTTTACTATCAAAATTTTGTATGAATTTATCATCATCATCCCCTTGCATACTACACGTCCCGCCAATCAATTACTTTTAGATTTTATCACCATTATAATGGCTGATGGAGAGTACAAATTATGAAGCTCCTCATTACGAAATAGTATCTCGAAGCAGGTTGCTACTGACAAACTTTATCTCGTAATTCCAGACTCACCATAAATTTCATATCATCTCAAATGTGACTCTGTGAGTGCGGCTGAAACCTTGTTTCTTATATTATGTGCAACGATGCTGCTCACCGATTCAAACTAAATTTAAAAATAAAAGAAAGCGGTTAGTGGGTACGAATTCTTAATGTACGGCCGTGGACTGTCTCAAAGTAGCATCCGGAAATTTACCTTGACAGACCGAGAGAAAAATACAAAAATCTCACTTTGTGAGACAGGCGATAACCCGTCCAGATTCCAACTGATTGTCTCAAGGATCGTACAGAGTCTATGCAAATAATCGAAATGATTTACAGTTACTGTTTCAATGTGTCAGCAGCGCATCTATGATTTCATTTAACGACGTTCTGTAATATCATTAAAAACAATTACGCAGACTCATACGAGGGTTACTTCAAAAATCATGACAACTAATTTTTTGGGGGAAATCACGTTATATTGAAGAAAGTTAAAAATATACATATAAAAGGGCACGATATATTCCTCTGATTGGCGTAGTCAGATCAGGTAGGTGTGAATGGGTGTAGGTATAGCAGGCAAGAAAAACGGCACATTTCAGTAAATCAGTTAGCTACGTCGTTAACATGTTTTTATCTTCACTGATAATCTTTTATAATTACATTTTGTCACAAAATGTATTTTTCATGTCATATCGACATTTCAGGAGCTGCTACTTCAAACTGTGAACAGCGCTCCAAATAAGGCTCTGTTAGCATCGTTCAGTAACCAACCAACCAACCACTAACGACTTGAAAGGCCCTACTGATAAAGCACCTTCCTTCAAAGGAAATGGAGTAATGGCAGTGACAGAAGGCAAAGCCAACAGAGAGACCCCGAAAGCAACAAGACCAGCATGAACAGGAAAGCTGAGAAACTATGCAACAGAGAAATGGTGAAGCGTAACCTTCCCTATTACTGTCTCCAATGAATACAGGTTAATTTGTTCAAAAAATTGGCGAGTAGTTTGTTATTGACAAATGAGATTTTAGGTTATCAGGGTCAGGTGTTCTGGGTTGTTGTGACGTGTAATCTGGAAGAAGTTTACCGACGTTTCAGAGGTGATTGCTGTCTCCATAATCAGGCCTCTGACAAGGTTAAAGGCCTTCGACCAACATACAGGTGGTAACCGTGTGACAGCAGATTATATCCGAATGATATCCATGACGATACGATTATTTTCTATAGAAATATTAATTTCAAATTAGATGTTCTAAAATGTAATTCAACTTTTTAAACTACCATCATATGTACCATTTATAACGATGCCTTTCATGGATTTTCCTGTCAGAGATAAGTTTACTTTTTGTCCTTACATCACGGAAGAGCCACTCGTAACTGCGCCATGAGACCATAGACTTCCAAGACATTTAGAAACTTTAAAAATGACTTGAAGGCCTTAGGTGCAGTAATATCGCCAGAACGGATAGGTTCTTAATTAAGATTATGAGAATGAAGACGCCTGGTGGCTACAATATTGGCACGTAAGGAAACACACTGAACACTTTGTTCATAGCTTGTGCCGTCTTATATTTTCGCGTCCATATTATCAAAGATATCTAACAACAGAAAATTTAGTTTGATTTTAGAGACGCTGTGTTATCTACAAAGACCATGAAAAACAGTTAAGGATTTGGAAGGAAGCGCTAGCGTCCTAATTAATTAAAGGTATTATTATGACATTCACCTAGGACTGATAAAAACTACAAGAAACCTGAAAACAAGGTATAGAGTAACACGGTTAAGATTGTAACATGGTTCTCAAAAATGACTGCATTACAGGAACCTCTTTTAGGCTGTGGTTCGGTTAATGGTACTCAGACAAAAGAACATCGAATAGTGAATTGGAAAGTAGACGACATGATGAGGAAGTAGATTAATTTAATGTATAATACAGGCACCTGCCTGGAGGGACTGAATAAATCCACGAAAATACTGGATAGCCGTTGTGTGGGCCAAGATTTTAACTTAGGATCTCCTGAATACGAAGCAGAGTACTAACACTCGGCCATGATTTTAGGGTATTCCAGTAATCTGTTAGGTGAGACACGATAGAAAAAAAGCCCGGCTTTCTAAAGATGGAATCAACCTAATTTATGTAAAAGTCATCCACTCTCAATTTCCCTTCCGCCATTCTTATTTTGCACGCATTATTAAAACTTATGTCCGTATTAGCGCCATTTGCTTCGGAACGTCTTTTTAGTGTCTGCTTAACTCATCATACTGTCCTGACAATTGTCATATTTCACGTATAAATAGCCTTTAAAATATGTATATGTTATACTTGTTCTCTCTCACAGAGTTGCTTCGGTGGGTTATTTATTAATGTTATAATATAAGAATGTGAAGGCTTATTATAATTACCAATACGTAGGCCCACACCTAAATATTCTTCTAGTATTCTTTTTGATATTTTGTACGTCAGCGATCTCGATGTTCTTGCAACTTCAGATCTATCCCTATTACGTTAATAAACAATTCAAACAACGAACATGCCCCAATAATACATTCTGTTATTAATAAATCGAATAAAATGGAGATGTTGCACTGGAGAAAAGCACAGATTATTTTTATTGTAATTCATTAAATATACGACGCGTAATAAACGTTTCAAATATGCATCTTACATTTTAATGAGATAACAAAGATTCAAGTAGGCTCAGACCGCTTCTTTCCAAATGCTAACTTATTTACTACTGACAATCTTCCTTACAGATCCCTCAACATTTTATCAACTTTGCAACTAAGACAGCGTTTTTAAATAACCCAAGAATCAACAAATAATTAAATATTCAAGAGGTGTGTTAAAGCTAATTAATACTGAGTTCCTTATTTTAACCCTAGAGTCTCTTCCTGTTCGACAAAAGCAAATAATTTATTCTTACCAAGTATTAGGTTCTTTCCTGCTAAAATCCATCCCTCCGCCCAATGCGAGTAACACTCGTAATTAATGCACATGTTTTACGTGTTCTCTTTTATCGAAACGTTATCTTTACCGGGCATAGCACAACCATATTTTCGCTAAAAAATATCAATAACGTTACGTGTTTTAAGAGGCAGTATCACTAAACATGGTGTTGACATGGCATGTGGTACAATATTTACTGATCACATTCAATCAGTTCATGACAATGGTTTAGAGTGAGCTTAATGGGTTTTCGGTCCTCCAAAACCGTGCGCTGCGGTGTGTCTGTATATTATACACTGCTACACCTAGCCATGACAAATATGACCACAAGCAATTCAGTGGTCAACCCCGGTTAACATATTGACGACCTTACTTGTGATGATTACTGGGGTTTCGGCTTTGGACTTCTCCGTGTTCCTGGATATTTTTAGTGTGCAAATCGACAAAACCACATGAAACCTGCTATAAATTTAGTCAAACCAGACATGGGCTATAAAATAACAACTTATGCACTAGCTCGCAATTAATCACCAAAACCACTATAAAATAAATACATGAATATACGTTCACTTCACACTTGCAATGTGCGGACGACATAGGATAAGGAAAAAGCTCTTCTCTGGTAGATAAGTAATTAAAACTAAAGCTGTGATGACAATGATGTACCACTTTCTTAAAGGTCTTCAGTAATGTCATAAATGTTTAGAACATACAAATATTTTATACCAATAACTAAGTTTGGGACAAAAATAGCAACTACCCAGTTCTGTATTTATGTGGAGATATATGGAACAGTGTTCGCAAAACTAATACTAAAACATATATTAATATCGTAATTTAACAACTAGTTAGCAGCCCAACCCAACTCTGAACCCCTCCCACCAACGCTGACTGCTTTTGCTTTCCGATACTTTTACAGTGCCTGGACACTAATCCATTGAAAAGAGTAACCTCTGCTTTCCCTCTGAAATGATCCACCTATAGCAACCTTATCGCTAAGGGAACTTTCACAGTGGCAGTAAGTGGGCTTCTCTCTTCTATATTCCAAAATTTCAAAAGACTGAATTTAGCAAAGGAATTCGTACGTTTTCATTCGCATCTCTTTCATCTGCGGCTTTGAGTTTCATTATGGCGAATCACTTTTAAAGATCTGACGAGATATCGCAGCGGTTTCCAGGTTAACATATTTGAATTTGGTGTCATTATTATTCTCACACACACCAACGCATAATTGGATTCTGCAAAGAAAACCACTTCGCCTTCAAGTTGGTCAAGGCTACTGATTACCAACCACTTCCTCACTTCTATCTATTCAAGATCGCCTTCCAGTCTCTTTGAATCTATGTGTTTTAACTCCTGCGGAATGAGTAGTCACTGTACATGCAACGCTATAACACGTGCCCGATTTTATTGTCGACTGAATTACCGGCTATTTTGGATGAGGGCTGTCGTAGGTTTTGAGAGTTGACTCATATAAACACTGAGATAGTGCCTTCTAATAGGCCACGACGTTCTCTTTCTAAATCCTCATACGTCTACCATTTAAAATAACCTTTATACCTCAATCTGCATGGACTATACAATTTCAGAAGTTAAAACAGAGTTCCCGAACACCTAAGAATCAATCAGATGTTATCACCAGTGAGGAGAGTCAGGTGTTCTGCCCAGAAACAGCCCAAAGTCGTAAACATCGGTCTTCAAGCGGAGAGACAAGACAATGCAAAGCATCCTTCAACTTGAACTTTGATGTGTCATACAATATCCCCCCGCCGACAAAGTATGATTCCAAGAACAACGGGTTTCCTGTTATCAGCTTTACCAGCTCACACGTGTTAAAACTAGTCACACTGTACACTGCTAAGTAATACAACCCGTTTAGAAACACAGACACCATTAGTCTACATTACGATTTCGTAAGTGGCCCATACACTCACTATTACGTTTATCTGCGGGGTGTGAGCCTGGAACATTGGGAAAACACGTGTGGGGGCAAAAGCAGACATAACTTCTTCATTTAGAGCTTTCCAACATCAGAATTATGGCTATGAACAACGATCCTTCTACTTTGCCGATTAGATTTCGCAGTGCATGAATAATTAAAGTCGATGAGAGAGTCAAATACGAAATTTACTCCGCCTGGAGTACATATTAACACTTTGGCTTTAATATTGTTTAACGTGTTTGCACTCGCGAATAACTGCAGTTATGCAGATTTAAGACCTTTCACCGGATAAGCAACGTACCTGGTATGGACCCATTTTCGAAGACGATGGTTCCGATGGTAACAGAAAGGTTACAATAGCACTTGGAAATCGAAATTTTCACTGTTCTTCAAATTATGCACTTCTTTCGACTTTCAGGCACGTGCTACATTTATAGCTTCCATACGCACACTCGTCCACCACTAAACACTTTAGTTCTTTCACGTATCATGCGATCTGGTTCGATGATGAAAGTCTACTGGCTTCTCGCCGACAGCGTTCCCCTGGTTTTGTTCCGAGGATCAAACCTTCCTCATGTTTCTTCTACTTATTTTCTTCCTGTCACTAAAGAAATGATCGATGTTGACCCCTTCCACCCCCCACCCCCCTCACCGGTGTGTCTCGTGGAGAGAGTGTTAAGGAATCTGTACGTCGTGTTGGGTGTTGCCACCCGCTCTGAGGATACAGCTGTCCCTGTACGCCCGCGGTGGGGAGATTTCTCTCCGCGAAATATGTACAGCCACCTCTCACTTATGAAGGAAGGAAACAGAGACAACAGAAAGTTTTCTTCCTATCTGACACTCTCATGCGATGTGCCCTAATTATAAAGAATCGGTTCCTTCCGGTCGTTAAACCTCAGTGGAGTGCTACAGGACACGTTAGAAGTTATTAGATAGTCGAATTACTTGACAGAAATTATTCAATATTCCCAAGTCAGCATTGATCATTACGAAATTATTGCCAGCATATTGCTGAAATTTAGGTCTACATCCTACATAAATTACAGACAACATTTTTAATGCAGAATTATGGCTAATCCTATGATACACGTTGGTGTAATCTCTTAACGACAAAAGTTAAATTTGTCCCTGAGACTGAGCACCACGGCGTGAAGACGTTTAGGTGGCGTGTAAGAAAGGCCGCAACAACTTTTAATCTAAGAGCTAAGGTTATATTGAAGTAGCGTTATCTGCTCCACGCGCCAGCTGTTTCAACCTAGGTCGAGGAGAAATGAGGTCGCTGTGCGATGTGTGTATGGCCTTCCACCGGCAGGAGACAAAAGGGGAAACCCCAAAACCTAGTCTTTGGATGCTTCATCCACCTGCTGCACAGTCCAATTCACAAGTCTGAAAAAGAATCTCATGAGGAAATTCTCTTCTCCTCAGTGCCAGGTATTCTATCCATCATATTTGTCATGCATGATGTTAATGTTTTCAGGTCTAAGGTGTGTTTTATAAAATCACGTAATACATTACTTTTGCATCTAAGGACGTGAAAGGGAAAAATTGTCAGAAGAAACACAGAATTGCATTGCGTGACATTGTCTTTTAACTTATAGGAACAGTGAGACTAAAAATTAGTGCGTAAGATTTTAAAAACCGCTTCCTTGACTAAAATCACACAAATAGCATACGTGACTTGACAACAGCAACTATTAAGTGTTGCCGCAGGCTGTAATCTTTAATAACATTAAAAATAGCAATAATAACCTTTTCCGATTCACAATTATTTCTGAAAATATGAATATTTTTAAACATTTGGTAGGATTCATTGGCGGTATCAGTATTTTCTATCGGCTCACTGCTAAGTGGCTTCAAAAGGCAGCACAGAAATGCTGATAAACATCCATGCCCCGAGTGGGATTCTAAACCAAGATGTCAAGACTTCGAGATTCCCAAGACCATACTCAAATTAGACTTAAAAACTTGAACTTTTTCTAAACTATTTTATTTGTGTCCAAGGATAACAATTTTGGATCACATTTCAGCATTTTATGAGATCGCCAGCTAGGGAAATGTACATATGCAAGAAATTATTACGCATGATATACTTGTTTGTGACCTTTGACTTTAGCTGAATTATTTCCTGACAATGCAAATTTAATTAATTGAACTAGGTTCGATTTATCGGGTTCAGGAACCAGACCTCCACATTTACAAGATGTAACGATCCCAGCTATCGGAGCCGGCGTGAATGTGTTCTGACAAATATTGGAAAAAGATTCGACTGCTTCATCTCAATAACGGAGCCCATACTTGAGGACGGCTGAAGAGTGCACCATCAGGTATCTGACAGTTCTTGAGGAACGAAAGACCAGGGAATAAGAAGAAAGGAATAAAGGATTTGAAAAGGAAGGTAGTTAATGTAAGAATAACTTTGGGAAATAGAACGAAAACAATGGCAAGATACGAAAGGTGTAAAAGATGATAAATGTAAAAAAATTTGGGCTGTTGTAAACAATAAGTAAACAAATGGTTTCCAAAGGATATTAAGAGGTGCTGTTTCAGTAATTATTATAAGTGACTGTGATTCTACAGAATTTACTAGACAATGGTAAGGATACCGGTCTATATATTCAGTTTGTGATGACTAGTCATCACAGAAATGCATCAAAAATGAAAACACAAGCAACAAAGCCTTCGAAAATGTGGTACGTTGGAGGAAGGAATATATATAAACTTAAATGAATAATTTAAGGGACAAGTTACCTTACACTGAAAAAATACGATAAAAAATACAATGAAGAGAAACAGGTAGCAACAGAGAGTACTGAGATCAAACAAGAAACGACTGGAAAATAAATTAAAAGAAAATACAAAGTTAAATTAAAAACAACGAAAATAAAATGACAAGAAAGGAAGGGAATAAAAAAGCATTGATTACAAAGAGAGTAAAGCAGAGTTTATGATGAAAGATGAGCAGAGAATGCAAGAGAAAGAAATGTGTTTGTGGTATGGAATGCTGAGTCGACAGGTTGGTGGCACTGCGTCTCAACTTTTTCTGCGACGCAGTGGAAATAATGCAAAAAGAAATGACTGAACTGGGAAAGACTTGCACGTGAAGGATCGAGTCCCGACCCACGAGCCAAATTCCACGCGACTCCATCTCCCGATCTGTGGACGTTAAAATGCAGATAGTACTTGCCCACTAAATCGAAGGAACCCGGGGGTGGAGGGTGGAGTGGGGGGTGATATCTCAAATTCTGGTTACGGTTTTATATTGCCCGTCTGCTTTCTAACAAATTTTTTTATGTAATAAAGAAAATACATTTCTACTAACACAAGTCCATTAAAATAATGAAATAGCAGCCAGAAATTCTAAAGTCCTTTCGTTTCGAAGGTCTAGAAGTATTATTATTGGGTCACGTTACTTATCTACTAATTTTTATGTAGGACAATAACACGACGAAAGATCAAAACAGCAAGCCTACTGAAGGTTCCTTAGACATAGGATAATCGAAATAGACTAATAAACGCTTTATGAACACTGTGTTGTACACCGACCAACGTCTAAGGTACGTCAGATATACAC
>NW_019060172.1:388304-422378 GCF_000696155.1 Zootermopsis nevadensis
GACTGGAATCAAACCTATGATGTTTTGAATACTGGGCTAGTAAGACAATTATTATATCGTTGGGCTGGAGCATTCTGAGCGTTCCATGTTCGATTTCGAATTTTGTCGCTAATAATAACAATTAAAGTGTCAGTGTCATGACAACCTGAAGACTAGCAGAGAGCCAACTCCAGAAAAGTTGTGTAAATAAAATTCATCTAGACAATGGACAGTGCAGAATACAGTGTTTCTGTAATAAATCAACCATTGTCACGTGTATTCAGAGAAACAATAAAAAAATACATCCTCCCTATATCTAATCAAAAAATCAAAATTTTTATGGGTTCTTTGTAGAGCTGTTATAAAATGACTGCATAAAGCGGAAGTCATGTAACTTCAACTATCCAAATGTTTATTCCCCGCAGTGACCCAATATTTATCGATATAATTTTATCAAAGAGTTTCACATTAACAGTTGTCGAGCGAATTTAATTCTGTTTCCCATTGGTCCTGTGTACTTCACAACTTCAAATCTTTCGTCATATCTTCCCCAAAACTATCAAATTATCCGAGAAGAATTCAATATGTTTGTTTTGTTAAGACCTATAAATTTCATTTGAAATATTTCTGAAATCAAGATTATTTAATGAAATATTATTTTTAAATTCGACATTTTCACGGCGAAGAATATGTAGATAACGGTTTTCTGATTTGTGACGTTGTGTAGTCTTGTAAATGTTTATCAACATATCTACGTAGCATTATAACCCAGAGGACCATAATCCACATTCTTTATGAATAATCTGACTAAACATTTTCAACTCAGAAGTAACGCAAATGGCGTGTTCAGAAGCACGTGGTTAAAATATCAATCACTGGACGATGCATTAGTACCCTCTGCCAAAATGTATTAAGATTCCCGTTTACGATCTAATTCATTTCCTATGTAACGCTAGGCCTACATAATCTATCTAGCTGATACAACGTCAATTATCAATTTATTAATCAATCATTCGTTTACTAAATTAACTACATAAATTTATATGAGGGATGTATGGTGATGTCTAAGTATTGATTTCTGACTCTTTCACTTGGGGTCACATAGTAGCTACGTGGAACCACACGTGTCGCTCAGTACAACAAATTTACTTGAAGAATTTCTCGTTTATTTCTATTTCAATGCATAATTTATTAACACGCAAACTAGTGACAAGCCACGATTTCATTTATATGTTATAGGTGAAATGATGATCCATATTACTGAAACTTCATTACGGTTGGTAAAACAAAATAACGACTTTTGGGAACTCACATATTTTAAATCCTATCTGTCGCGACTAGCAGACAGCGTGTCCCCTGAATAAACACCGCCACTGATATCACTGACTCCTCTGAATACATAAGAGGATGTCTGAAGACCATGATTTTAGGCTGAACTTCGCTGCATATAAACGTGTTAGAAAGTAAATCTACGTTACACGTGGCAACACGAGCCTCTGAGGTGAATGCAAATTTATTCATGTGACTCATCCTCATATAAGTTTTTTGTGTTGAACAACGGAATATCGACTTGACGCATAGATTGCTTTTCCTTTATTAGATTAAACACAATTTGACAGATTAGAAAGTAATGCAAAGGAGGACGGTATAATCCTATATTATGCATGTAATTGTGTTCTCCGTCCGCTCTGCCATGTCTCATTCTGTTATGACTAAATTTAAGATAAAATTTATCCTTTCAGACAAGCATTATAAGAGTGATGAATACTATGTGGATAAAATGCGGAAGATTATAAGTGCTTATAACATTTTAGTCTGAATCCTAAAGATAGCGATCACTTGAATGACATAGGCATAAACAGGAGGATAATATTTATTGTACCTTAAAGACGTAGGATGTGGAATTATGGAATGGATTAAAATTGCTCATGATGGGCTCCAGTAGCGGACTTTTGTAAGCGCAGTCAACTGCGAAGAATTTGACAAGTTGAATGAGTATCACCTTTTAGAAACAGACTTTGCTCAAGGGACTTCAGTTAATTTACGATAGAAGAGAGGCTTTACAGAAAGATATAAACAGAAATTAAACCCTTCAAAACCACAGCTCGTCTAAATAGTATTTACGAATTCACACGACACTTTTCCATTACAAAAACCAATTGGTTAATAACGGTCAAGGAAATAAATCCTGTTTACACTAAGAATCGTACGAAAACCAAATAATATAAAATGAAGAGTTACTGACCCTTAAAGCAGCAGCGCAGTTATAAATAGGCAGAAAAGGGTTAATTTTGGTTCGGTACAAATTTAGTGCTATGATACTAAAAACCCATACCACTAAAAGTGACTTAAAATCTGTCACACATCAAAGAGTAGAACAGTTCTTAAGTAAATATAATGCAACGATGTGGACTGGAATCTGGATTCATCTGGCTGAAGGGAAGAACAAGGGACTGGCTGTTGTGAACACGGTAATAAATCTTCGTGTCCGTAGACCAGCTGAGCGGCTATTAGTTCATCGAGGACTCTGTTATACGGAGTGATCTGCAAACTCAAGGCACAATCTGATTGAATTCATGCACTACACCATCGATTACTGTTCATTATGTCTTTACCTTAACTCAATTGTTTTCATCGTCCTGAAACGTTGTAAGCAACTTACAAAGTTAACAAGTGCTGTAGGTGTATAGTATTGAAGTAACTTTTACTACGAAGATTTCTGTCTTCTGGGTTGTTGCGCTGTGTAGTCTGGTCGATGTTAACGAACGTTTCAGAGGTCATACTGCCTCCGTCATCAGGGCGATGAGTATGAAGATTTCTGTCTTCTGGGTTGTTGCGCTGTGTAGTCTGGTCGATGTTAACGAACGTTTCAGAGGTCATACTGCCTCCGTCATCAGGGCGATGAGTATGAAGATTTCTGTCTTCTGGGTTGTTGCGCTGTGTAGTCTGGTCGATGTTAACGAACGTTTCAGAGGTCATACTGCCTCCGTCATCAGGGCGATTGACCAGACTACACAGCGCAACAACCCAGAAGACAGAAATCTTCATAATCACCGCTGTGAAAACCTCAAATATTACATAAATTTTACTAAGTTACCGGTTTCAGGTGGAGTTCATAAACAAATTAATGGAGTATATAGATTCTACTGTGAATGGGTTTCGTTATTACCGTTTCATGGGCAGCTTAAATGCTATATAACTCCAAATTTCATTTGATGGTCTTGAAGATATCACAACATGTTTAACAGTCTTGATGTTTAAGGCAATAAATGCATATCTACAGGAACTATAAAGGACGAACAGGCGTGAGAAATATATACAGATAAAAACACTCAAATTGGCGACATACTTTTTGTGTTAAATAAACACAATTTGGTTAATTAAAGAATGTCGCCTTGTCTGAGACGGACAAAGCGCTCCTAAAATGCAGCTCTCTATGTACCAGGAAGAAAGTGAGCTAGAAGCTGAATAGTGAAGTTACAGACCAGACAAGAAAGTGTAATTAACACATCTGGAGCACTTGCCAGCATTTTTTTTTAAAAAAAAAAACATTTCACTTCTGGTTTACTTATTTTTAAAATTTTAATTATGATCACAGTTTACAGACTGTATTTATTACGAGACACAATGCAGTTATGCTGTAACATTAGTTTAATTATTTCGCGCGGCAACATACACATTGCCGGCAGCGTTACTTATTACATAATTTCATCACACAGCGTCACGACAGTGTTGGTGAAAACTTCATCATTCAAGTGGCTAGATAAAATACTGCTGACAGCCTATAAAGCCAATGCTCCTAATGTTTGTTTTAAGCATAAATGAAAGTTATGCTGTCCTGAGATCTGCCCTGAAACCCTTGTGTGACGTATTAGTTAAGCATGTATTTATTGATCGGGCTGCCTGCATCATAAGAGATATAATCTCACATGGGGAATAGTAAAAATATAAATAAATAAGGAAGGAACAACAGAAGTAGAGAATATAAATTTAAAGTTTTGTGTACTAAAATAATTTTCGCTGGTGGACTAGCTACACAGCCTATGATTTGTGTTAAATTTGTAATAAAAAGTTGTGTAAGTATGTTATAGCTTCAAAGAACATCAGAAGTATTTAACAGTAGCAAAGCAAATTAAGTTAGCGAGAAAAATATGAATTTATCAAGCTTGATTTTATGAATATGACGGAACAAGTGACTTTTGTCGCCGACTGTAAAGATGAATGGATCGAAATATTTATTCTCGAAACAGGTCACTTGCCCAAATCTTGTTTGGGAAATGATCAGATTTAAAGAATAAAAATGTTACTAGTCTATATTTCTTATTTTATATCCCCAATTTTGAGATCTACAAAATTGATAAGCAACAGCTTTTGATGACAGATTTTATGTCATGTTCATAAAAACGTGGAATTCCTCCAGTATTCAATAAACATTCTAAAAGTTTAAGGTGACTGAAAAGAGATCATGTATATGACTTAACATGGTTTCAAACCCGAGCGTCTATGTTACTGTAACATGCCCGCCTTAGGCAGCAAAGAAAGAAATGTCCTTTCTTCCTGACATACTACAGACCGACTGAGGAAGAGACAGAAATAAAGTTATATATGTTGAGTTTTACAAAGAAAGCTGCTCAGAATGTACCCTCTGAAGAACGGGTTCTTCTTCTTTAGCTTTTATTTGAGAAGACGTTCATTCTTGCAAACAGAGTCGAGGCACAGCGTCCGCTCAACGAAATTCAGATATCCACTTTCAGTTTTCAGTGGCACCCAATGTGTGACCTTCTTTTTCCTGCTTCCTCAAACATTCAGAATATATTGAACAAAGTTACGTTTTTGTCCGACTGTGACAATATCACGGAATAGAGCTTTTACATTTCGACAGGTTACGAGCTCTCTGACCAGAAATGGACCCGAATTTATTTGATTGAACCAGTCTACATTTATAACAAAAATGAAATTCAGGGATCTCATAGAACATGGAGAATGGAAAACTACAGAAACCACAGTATGCATATTTTATATCCTTTTTAGGTACTTTATTCAGGTCCTGTGTATCAGATAGCCTCTTTACTTCACCAAAAGTTAGTACATAGTTCAAGTGACACTTTCTTTATGATAAAAAATGTAATCGTATTACAAAAGAATCACATATGAGTGCTGAGTTCTTCTGTTTTGATATCCCTAATACTAGCAGCTATCTACAAGAAAATTAGTTCTTCATGGGCACCTGACAGTCGCTTACCTTGTCAAAAAATTTCCAAATTTATATGAAGTCGGAATGTTCTTTACCGCGTTTGCAAGAAGCCGCCACTTGGCTCCATCCTGCACTAACTGAATGTAGTTCACACCTTCATGTCATCGATTTTTATATTATCTTTCCATACGCCTATGTCTTCCAAGAGATCTCCGCCATTTACTTTTTCAATTAAATTTTGTGTTAATTCTTAATGTATCCCTTCTCTTACGTTCTGATTTTACCATCTTAAACTACTGAGTTTTTGTTATTGTTTTCAGGTAGTTCAGAATCGTTTATCTATACTTCTCATATCTGGAAGATCTATGATTTTACGTTTTTCATGTGAATATAAAACTTGGTCTTCCATGGAGTTAGTATTACAGAGAGCTATGATTTATATAAACTGTTATATAGAAAATCATATTGAGAATAGAATGTGAATATGTAGACCTCTGCACTAGCTCTGACACAAATTGTGATCTTGATCTTCGTGTGAAGAATTCATCATACTGTGTTCGGTGGACAAGAACAGAACGCATTGGGCTGTTCGTGGAGAAAGTGTCGATCGTGCGTAAGGCAAAAAGAGTTGCACTACTTACACGAGACCACATGGCTGGAGGAGAAATGCCACAAAATGAAGACAGAACGTCGCCTGCACTTTCACAGACAACAATTTACCAGAGCCCACTCGCAAATGTGGCCCACTCTATTCTGATTAAGTCGGCATAATCACAATCACGACTTGAAATAGTCCAAGTCGCCGAAGTAAAAGTCACCACTTCGAATTCTCAGAACGTTTTTATTTTTATTAATTATTCTTATTAATTGTTTTCCTTCTAGCCTCTGAGTCCAGACCGGCTCTGGGGCCCACCCAGCCTCCTCTACAATGGGTACCGGGGTCCTTTCCCGGGGGTAAAGCACGGCCGGGGCGTAATGCTGACCACTCACCCCCATCTAGTGCCGAGGTCAAGGAAGAGAGGAGCTATACCTCCACTCACCCCAAGCGCCTACATGGCGTGTAGTGGGACAAACTTTACTTTACTCTTATTAATTGGTGAGATTTCAGGTAATCACGACGGCAAGTATGAAGAAAGCTGACTTATGGGTTGTTGCGCCCTGATGATGGAGTCAACAAGCGCCTCTGAAACGTCGATAAACTTCTACGACCCTACGCGGCCCAACATCCCAGAAGTATTTTTTGTTATTACTTCATCACCGATAAAAAACTGAGACTGATGCCTTTTAATAAATTTGAATTTTACTCGCAGACTCTACAATAATTGTGCAGGAATTTGTTAAATTGGTTCTATGTAAAATTCAAGAGGACTTATCTTCATTGTAATGGATTATTTTCATTTACACATTACCGAACTATGCAGCAGGTAGACCTGTTATATATTTATCACTGACTATGCATTGAATATAGAAGTGCCTTTGATGTTTGATGCCGATACTGAGATTACATTTTTATTATTATTATGTGATATGAAGACATTTGAGTTATATTAAATTTCGCTTATTTTAAGGAGAAGGAAAATTTATGCTTTTTTTCTAGTTTGTTTTTAAAGGCAACATATTTGCTTATATGTTTTGGATACTGTTACTAAACGCATGCTCACCAGATCAATCAGAGACTGCTCTACTTTTGCTGTGCATCGTAATATCAAGGTCAGTCCCATAACCGCATGTTCTGTTGCCAATGCAGTCTGTAGGATCTTTGACATCTTCAATAAAGCCTGTGTTTTGGCTTACGAATTTTAATCAGATGTATGACACAACATATTTTCTTTATGATATTAAAATTTATGTTATTAACTGTTTTGTTTTTTACTTTACTGTGATGGTTGACTTTAATTGACTTTTTAAGCAAATTAATAAATGGATTATTATTACTACGATTATCTTGGGTACTTCTTTCACTAAAATAAATGGCTTCCAGCAGGATTCTCGAGTAATATGCAAATCAATGTAGACCTACAAAATCTAATCCTTTAATTTCCATGTAGGCTACTTCCGGCAGTTTTCGACATAGTTAAAGCCTGACAAAAACCTCTCATTCAATCCCCCACCATATCATTTCACTTGCCTGTCCTTTTAAAATCGAACACTTCCTTTAAATATTAATTACGATACTCATGACATTGTCAATACCTGTGCTCTTGTTGGAAGAAAATCTTAAGTCTGTCAGACACTCAAAAACTGTTCCGTCATTGATATTATCAAATCATTTAAGATTACGATTAAAATAGTACGAGTAGATCTAAGATACAGTTTACTAGACACTCAATCGTAGCATAATCGAAACCTTTCACTCAATATACATGACCAGTTCATGGAATTTCCGAATGATGACAAGCAAAAGTTGTACTGGAAGTAACCGGCTGACATCTATGGTGTGGAGAGAGCGAAAGATAAATGTAAATTTAATGGGCTAGCACGGGCTCAATATCAGAACCACCCATCTCTGTCTGTCCTGTCATAACAACATTAACAAAGTAACCGCCTACGAGAGCTACCTTGCTAAACAGTTTCTGCAATCGACTCTTATTCGTTCAGGAGTCTAGTGGCTGGTATGATACTTCTGTTTGGGGATCGGGAGATGTTGGGTTCGAATCTCGATCCTGAGATTTACAATTCTGACTTAGATTTATAATGGTTTCCTCAGATTAAATGAAAATGCCAATATATTGAATTAATACTCGCTTCAAGAGCTTACGTACAAGCTATTTTCCTTTTCATCACATAAATCCTACCATAAGAAGCTAAGCAGCCTTTGCGTTTGAGAAAGCGTCACTTTATTCAGTTATTAGGCGAGAAAAGATTGATCTGCTGATCACTCGATATTTATATGATGGCATTTCTTTATTTTATTTTGTTATTTTTTGTGCAGTGAACGCGAACTTTGGCAATTTTCACACTTAGCTATGCTTGGCAATGCTGATAATGTTTTCTATGCAGTTTACTATTCAGTTCGTCTTGTAAAACAAATCTAACTAACAGATAAACCAAAGCCTACTGAAATGAATGTCTGGTAATACAGGCTTTCACTTCTCACTTATTGTTAGTATATTAATTTATATTAATGTTATTAGTAGTATTTTGACTTATAATATTCAAAATAGTTCATTTTGTCCATATTTTATGGTATTTAATCTTGTAAGTTTTTAAATTATTTATTGTTATTGCTTTTTAGTATTACTGAATTGAATTATTATATTACTTAGGCATATTATTTAGCCCATTTACTTGTAAATTATTATTATTATTATTAACCTGTCTGTTTGCTAGGAATTTTATTATTGTAATTATTATTATTATATGATTATTGTATTTACTTTATTTTCTTTGTTCTGTATCCATAATTGGCCATCTGGCTGTTGATGCAGCACTCTAATAATAAAGAATTGAATTAATATGATACATTTATATATTCAGTTTCATATGTTTGATTTTGTATTTGTAATGTTTTACTTTTATTATTATCGAAATGAATAAGATCACAGACACAAAAGAAATATGGCAGAGTTCTTAGGGGTTTGCGTATATTTTGTAGCTAATTAATTTTAGGAAGAGTTTCTATTAAATCACAAAAACATGTAACAATACTTTGAATTCTAAGAATGTTGTAATGCCCATTACAGTCGTAATATCCCTAGAAACATTCTTATGCCAGTCTTGTGTCAGTCCCATGAACGGTGGTCCAATACGTCACGAGAACTTTAATGTACAACAAGAACGAACACGTTAGTTGGGTAATGTTGAATCACCAGTTACAACACTCAAATGTCCTTGTTGCCTTGGGACGTGCTCTCCACAAGGAACATGCTTAAAGGAGGTACAAATGAAAGCCGATTCAATTCTTGTCCCTCATTAAATTAAAACAGGCTAGAGAGCAAGTTATTTCAGGGCTTTAAATAATAATTTATCGAAATGTAAGTTTACACTGAAACAATTCAGAAATCTAAAAAGCAACTGTATTTTATAAAGGAAATGATATATCAGTAAAGATTAAACGATGATAAATTAATCAGAATATTACACCTTGTTTTGTACCATTTTAAAATGTATACAAAATATGGCTTTTCATAACGTTTATCTATAGCGTCAAACAACCCATGACGATATGCTCCTAGAGTAGTCAAATCTAACTATTGAGTGGTCAAAATTTTGAAAGCATTTCGAGAATTAAAAAAAATAAAATTTCAAGAGTAAAAATTTCGAATTTTAGAATAAATAGCATAGACCGTTTTATATACTTGATGTATGTTTGCTTGTCATTATTACACACACTTTCTTGTGTATAACAGCTGCAAGTCAAGATTAATCTGAATGTACAGAATAACAGCGTTATTTTCCCATGAACGTAAACTGAATTTAAATCAATTATTAGTTAGATTATATGAATTTTATGTACATAATTATCTAAACTATCAAGTTGTTTCTAATAAATAACACAAATCTTCCTTGAATAAAGTTGCATATAATTATAGTGACACTTCGTAGCAACCCGCCATTTAAGGCTATCATGATTTGTGAACCAATTTCAAACCCCACCTCGAGTACATGATTGTTTTTGTCTCGTGTATAATTATAGAATCTAAATTAAAATTATCACATTGAATGCAATTAAATAAACCAAACCCACTGCTGAGTTCATCTTGGATCTCTCGTCGCATAGACCTATATTCATGATATTCATTTTCATGCTGTGTACATTGTACTGCAGAGTAATTAATTACTTATTGATAAATCAGCCACAGTAAATTATTCCATAACATTGATCAAAGACCACGCGCACTAATAAGCACTACTGACCTGCCTGTGACAGTAACGTACATCCAGTAACACTTCCAGGAATTATTACAAATTCAAACAGTTACAGTATTCAGAACCATAATTTACTAAAAGCTGCTCATTCATAACAAAATAAAACATTTTCAAAGAATTTGACATAAAATTATTCAAAGTAAATTTTTTGATAAAATAATTGCACAGTATTTAGACATTATTTTCAAAAGCTTACATTTGGTTCGATGGTTCAAATTATTATTACATAAGAATTAAATATTATCGGAGGGGTCTTGACCTGTTCTTTTTCTACTTCTTCCATAGCAAAGCTCATATCAGACTCACTGTCGTCAGTTCTGACCATTTGTTCCGGATTTGCTGACTGATCTGCTCCTTAACCTTAATAAATGTTGCATTCCTTTGAACCTTTCCACCCATTCGTACGTGTATATTTATTAGTTCGGGTGTTTGTCCACGTCTTTCTGTGTTGGGATGTCCTGTTACTCGTCCGAGGAGCCTGCCAAATGTCTAAATAGAATGAATGAATGAATGAATGAATACCTCGACACCTGCGGGCAGATGAGAATTGACTAAGAAATGAGAAGAAAGAAATTTAATTATCATTTAATGCCTAATGACTATGAGATTTATTTCATTTCTAAGATCTTAAGTATTATATATACCTTCTCGTGCTGACTCTGTAAATGGCTCCAGTAGCTGCTGAGTCAGCAAGTTAAAACAAAGAATTGAATTGAATATTGATGTTATGAAAAAGTTTAAATTAAATCAGATAAGTGTGTTGAGGTGTGCGGATCGACGTATCTATTCTGTTAAGAGACGTGGTAGGTTACAGAGAAACGTCCAGTTGTCACCATCATCATGCTGTACTTACTGCAATGACGCAGGTTGTTGTAACTGCTGGATTATTCTGGTTCGGTCGTGCATGAATTATCGTTGCTTTCAGCTAATTAGATGGTCTCGTTAATAATTTGATGCTTGGTCTGGCACACACAACGTTGCTCTCACATTACAAAATATCACGTCATGGTTTCGGAGAGGTTCTTACCGGATGTGTGAGTACCCAAATGCACTTCCTTTGTCTATTGCCGATTTACGTGCATCGCTTCTGCCTCATGAATCCTCTGGGAGGACGAAAATCTAGCGGGGATCAGAAGGTGAGCTGATGCATGAACAACCGGCACAGTTGTTAAAAATAATTGCAAATAAGTCGACTGCTACGAAAGAAGTGAAGGTAATATGAAAATTATTGTCTTCTGGGTTACTGAGTCGTGAAGTCTGATAGGTCTTATCGCCCTGATGATGTAAGCAGCAAGCATCTATAAAACGTCGGTAAATGTCTACCAGAATGTACGGCGAAACATTCTAGAAGACAGTTACCTTCATACTCATCGCCTTGAAAACCTGAAATCTTATTTAAATCGATTTTTTTTAACTCTTTCAAGCAAGAAGATGAATTAAATAATATTAAAAGAAATCATTTATGACCTGAGAAAATAGAAACATGAAGCGAATAATGCTATTTGGGAACATCAAGAGCGTACAGAAACTAACTGTGCCTACAAGTAGATGTCTATGTAAAGTGACTTAATTACATGCAGCCTGAATAATTTATCGGATTCGCCCACAAATATATTTCGTTTGTTCCTGCAACGTAACTAACTCCATGCAGTGGCGTTCTTGAAAAGCGAGAAATTTCCTAACATTTACGGAACACGAACGATTATTACCCTGTTTATAAGGATCCACTATTGGCTCCTACCCTTAGCCAGATGAACTTGTCCACACCCTCCCGCCCTATATTTTTCTTAAAATTCATTGGAGTGCGTACTATCCTCTCATCCACGCTTCTATCTTCAAAATGGTCGCGTTTTTCTGAAGGCATTCCAACCATATTTCCTAAAAATTTCTCATCTCACCAATGCGCTCTACATATCTTGTCCATCGTATTATTCTTGATATGATCACCCTAATATCTGACGAAAAGTGCATGTTATTGGGCACATAATTATGAAGTTTTCTCCAGTGTCATTTTAATACATTCTTCTTGGGTCCAAATATATTATATATTATAGAACCACACCGATGTTCGCAGAATGACAATAACTGGAACGGAGAATTGGAAATCAAGGTAATTACAACTAGCCTTAATAACATTTTCAAGAGTAAAACAACGGAATTTTATTTCAAAAGTACTGTCATTAACAATTGGCTCTTATATAGGCATACACAGTAGAGCACCGTTTATTAATGGTCTGACTATATGAAGATAAAATACAGTCAACCCACATTTACATTCGCCTGGAATATAACAGAAATAAAATATAACACCAGAGTGCTAAAACAGATTACGTTTTGTAAAAGTACGGCAAAATTTAATATTCAAGTTATTTATATGCCATAACCATGTAATATGAACATGAAATTAATCTCCAAACATTACGCTCCCGAAAGGTATGTTGTTTTGAGGTTCTGAAAATTATATGTTATTCTAGACTTTTCATATAAAGAGACAGGTTCATTTTCTTTGAGTTGATGGATACTAATATGTTGGGTTTTCAAGATTACTCTCTTATGGGATGTTGTGTTGTGCAATCTGTTGCAAACTGGCAGACGTCTTAGAAGAGCTTACTGCTTCCATCATCATGGCTTTCGTTCTGCAATGATGGAGGCATTAAGCACTTCTAAGACGTCTGCCAGTTTCTACAAGACCACACCGCGCAACATTCCAGAAGGCATCTTTAAAATCATCGCCGTGAGAAACTGAAATATCGCCTTGATGTTTGCTCGTTGACAAGACAGCTCCTTTCTGATACCTTATATTACGGATGCATAGTAATCGAAACCACTACACCTGTTAGAAGCCTCAGTCACACCCGCTCGATTTATAACACACTGTTTACTAATGCAATTAATAAGGGGAACTGATTTGGAGACTGGAATATCTAGTATAATATCTTGAGAACTGATTACATAAAACAGAGACATAAGTATAACAAAAGAAAATGTAATTGTAATTGCGAAGGGATGTAATCAGATTTGATTTTATCTTAACTTTAACAGTCATCTACTGTGGTGTAATATTTGTCTCCGGTGCAACAGGCAAAAGTAACTTGTCCGAAGAACGTGGGTTGATTCCAGTTCTCCTTGCCTGTTCTGATGAACAATGGTCAACCCATAATAAACTTTCACTTCCTAGTTATCCCGGTGAAAGAGAAAGACGCCACGCCTTTGGGGCTGATGCTAGTGGCTAACCCACATAATCACTAACAGCATTTCCTACAGTTGCATGTGTTGATAGTTATCGGAGAGAAAAACATTTCAGTATCCAGATCGATAAACTACAATTAGAAACCAATTAGTTTTTAAAGCGGAAGTAGTGGATTGCGCGGTGTCGCCAAAGAAACTGACGTAATGAATCGGAGAAATTAATAGTACGCTGGAGTAATTTCAAGCCTTCATTTTAAAGAACTTCCGTGTAAAATTTGTAATACACTTGTTAGGTTAATTAAGCTGCGTATGGACGGAGTATCTAGTAGAGTTCATATAGGTGACCTGTCGGATCCCTTCCCAGAGCACAGTGGCCTAACACAGAGGGATGCTTTTATCTCCAGTGTTTTTTTTTTAAATTTTTCTCTGGTTCCGGGAAGGTCAGAGGGAATCAGAAAGGGCTTGAATTGAATGGTCTGCATCAGATACTTGCGTATGCTGATCATGTTAGTTTGCTGGGAGATGGTGCGGGTGTCATAGCCAAGAATGCAGAAACTCTCCTACACGGTAGCAAGGAAACAGACCTAGACGAAACTAAAAATATGAGCGTAATACGGGACAAACATCAGCATAAACGGCGGAACATAATTAAAGGTAAAACATCTTTTGAAAATGCTTCAATGTTCAAGTATCAGGGAACAATAACAAATATAGAAATGAGGTCTTTGATGAAATTAAGAGTAGAATAATTTCGGGGAACGTTTGAGATGCGAGGGGAACACATGCATAAGATCTTTATGTGAAGTGTCCGTTCTTATAGTAGGATTTTAGCAAAATTTACAAATATAAAATTTCATGATAATCCTTTCAACGGTTCTAAAATTTTTACATGCGTACAGACAGACTGACTGATAAAAATAACGGAGCAAATAGGCACAATTTTTGCAACATTTCAAAGTCGTGATCGAATTGTAGCACTCCTGCTTCGTATTCGGTAGGTCCCCTTTCAATTCTTGGTCCGGAGACCAAGTATCCTGACTGACGTTTTTCGTGGTTTTCCGCAGTCTTTCCAGACGAATGTCGGGATAGTACCTTAAATTAGACCACGACCGCTTTCTCCCACATTCTTTCCAATTAATTACTCACTATAATCTTCTCATTCGATGCTAAATAATCTGAACTGCTAGAACACGTCATATAAATCTTTACAACATTTCGTTAAAAACGCACCAAAAGCTGTACAGAAATGGTGTAAGGGCTATTCATTATATGATACGATATATTGTAACTATCACATCATCAATCATTATGTCCAGAAGGAAGAATTGGGTGAATGCTGAGGGAATATGAGAGAATATGCGGTGCATGTGTACGTAGAATTAATGAAACTTCAGTTTATTCAACAAAACGACACGATATAGGAATTAACATTTGAAAATGCAGATATTCGTAGCAAACTGACTGGTGTTGAATGCTACTAACATGGGACACGTAAACAGCACTTAAATTTAGTACAACACCCGGAGCGCTCATGCGCGTTCGTCAAAAAGTCGTTATGTACGTCACGGAAGCCAATTAACCCTATGAAACGAGACATCATTTATGGATTATCTCCCTAAAATCTCGAACCTCAATTGGTTCGAACAGGAAATTCAGAAATAAAATTCTGATTTGAAGAAAAAGGATAGTCAGGGTCAATATTTCTCTAAAGTCATGTGAGAATAATTTATTAAACCTCAAATCTCAAGTATATTTTATGTTAAATATTTCTATTGTCAGAGGTATATTTAATTACATAACATTTAGAGTTAATTCTACTACAACCTTCAGTTTATTTGTTGAAATATTACTGACAGACATGTTATTATTATTTAATTTCGATATTAGTGGCAACGATAATTATAAAATAAGAAATTCTTTTAATACTTCTATCCTAAAATCTCCAATTCAGTAGTTAGGATACGAGATTAGAATTCAAGTCTCAAGTGGCCTTATAGTTCCGTATTAGATCATAACCTCCTCCGGTAATATTAACAATAACATATTTAAACATATATGTAAAATATTACAAACATTCACTTAAAGATAAAAGCTAATTCAAGTGTATTGAATTTACCTTAGACGCAGACAATGTTCAACGTAACTGCACTTTACCTAGAGCCAGTTTTTGTAACTTTGCGTTTTCTTATTTAAGTAGAATTACATTCAAAGGCACGTATTTTATGGCTCTGGAAGCAGGTTTTTAAACGTGGACATTGAGTCGGTGCAGTAGAATGGTAAGCACCCAGTGAAACACACTGCAGAGTCCCTGGATCAGGCTCATAGGGGCTTGTCGCCCGCAATAAAACACGTTACTGAATGAAGGCTAGGTATAGAACCTTTATAATGCAAAGCTGATCAATTTTGTTTCTGCCTCTGGGACATTGATAGAATGAAGAGGAAATATAAAATTACTGGTTGCCACGCACAGAACAGAGAGAATTCTCTCGTCCAACATAGACGGAATGTAGGACTGCAAGCATCCGTAAGGTAATTTACGTTTGAGTCCGCTGTATTTTCACCGACCACTCTTATAACTATATACCCCACACGTGTTGTACGTCTGAATATTCCTGAAACAATAGATACTTCAAAATAATCACAAGAAACTTAGGGAACTTACTCGTTTGTTATTATTAAAAGTGAACCCTTGTTGCATTCAACGTAAACGCACAAGAATGGACCTCCATCTAAAGTCTGTTCAATCCGGTTTAAGTCTCGAACATATTTAAATTACATTAATTTAATATTAGTAATATTATTATTCAATTTCCGCCCGGTATTTCAAGTTGTCGCTTTCAATGTGATTTAAACAATCAAAATGTTGCTACTAAAATCCGCCAATCTTTGTTCTTAATCTGAGAGTGGCATACAAAATTTTGTCACAAAACTGTAATGTTTAGGTATTTATGAAAGAATTATATTATTTTTCCCGTTTTCTAGTTATTAGGCATAAACATACACTATTTAATAACAAATCCGAGAATGATACAAAGTATTTAATCCGGATATAAAATCGGTTTTAAGTGACGTAATATTTATGAAATTCAATTACATTTAATCTCGTAGAAAAACCATTGAAAATTAATTAGTTAATTATTACTACAACAAATTGAATGCCATCCAATTCCACAAACTTCCTTTCAGGAAAAGCGCAAATTATATCACCAAATTTGATTGTAAAATCACTTTTGATTTGTTAGATAGTATGAACCGTATTTATGTCCAAAAAACAATGGTATTTCAAGCTCTTAGAATTAACAGCCAGTGTGTCCATTGGTAAAAGCTTCACACGATGCTACGTAACACCAATTATAAAAATTCCAATAAATTCAGAAGTGCTGAAACAGAATAAGCTTCATCGTGTAAGGGTCTACTTTTTAAAAAAAATAAATTTCATATACAAGAACACTCTCACTGATTTAAACAGTCATATAGGATTATTTTAATAAATTTTTTTAATGTAATTTTTATTCATCAGTTTATCCATAGCCACTCTAACATTTAAACTTTGTCTTACTCTGGAATTGAATATTGTTACAGTTCTTCACGTAAGAGAGCGTGTTAGATGAAGCTGTTTTGGCCAAGAAGTTACAGAACGTCTTATTGCAGGTGTTTGTAACACCACATAAGATGTAAAAAGTTCCTTATTTCGGTGTAAGATTTCCTGCAGTGAATGTGTTACATTTTAAAAGCAAGTTAAAACAACACGACAGATACTTCATTCTGTGCGGTATAGTGTTTAGTTTCATGAAATTTACGTCATTTTGAATTACATTTGTAATCCCTAGAGCATATTTGACTTGATTACATTGAGTGTCCAGAATATGAAATATGATCCACATGGGATCGTACTTCCTTATTTTAAACACAAATTGCTGTAGCCAAAATGAATTCATTGAGTGTACGCGATACGTCTGGTCGTTTGGATGTCAGAGAACAGGGTGATTCTGATAGGCGGGATATGTTGAATAATGATTAGATTAGCGAACGAAAATACATATCAGCTACGCGGGATATGGGGGTTAAATAATAAAATCTGAGAAACAAGAAACGTGTTAAATCCACCACGTGGTACAATTACTGAACTGAGTAGCTTACCAAAACTACGAAAACGTTAGGTTAGACAGTCGTATGGTGCGAATTAAGAGTACTTTCGAATAGAAACATGTTAAATTAACCTGTTTTGTATGAGACTGTATTGCATTAACCAAATTAGATGCTATAAACGTCCTACTTGCAGTAAATTTCCGAATGGAACTCGCCTCCAAAAGCCAAGTTAACGAAAGATATCTTTTTAATATGTAAACTGACTCTTTTATAAGCACCTTGGGTTTCATACGATGTGTAAAATCTGTTTCGGCAAACATCAATGTTGCCATCTTCAGGGTAAATGTCATGGATACAAAAGAAAGAAAGGGTTAGGTGTGGTCATGTATTAGATTGGACTTTATTATAAATTATTATACCAGTGGTGTTAAATTAACGTAATAGGGAATGTCGTTCGTTAAGATTGTGAGGATTTTAATATTGCTAGTCAAGACGTGACAAGGAGTTAAATTTTCCAGTTCACACATTTCAGGTAATTTAAAAATGTCAGTAAGAATGTGCATGTCAGAGAATAGGATTTTACCCAGTAAACCTTCTTATATCAGCGTAAAATTGATTACAACTTTCATTTTAACACAATATTTTGTTCAACTGCTCTTCAATTTAGCTGCTTCATGTAACAATGATTTCGTTCGGTAGCCATTTCTTATCAGTTCATGTGGGTGCAGATACAGACAAAGCTTCAATACTGTAAGTTATGTTAACTCATGTACACAGCCTTGTTCATGGAATATGTTGCAGAGAGTAAGATAAATTAACAATAATACCGTAATACATGTGTATGCAATGAATCACTTTTATTATGGCTTCGGATTAATATTAATTCCATTGAAATATTGTCGGTAGATTGATATTAAACCCTTAATTAGAGATTATAAATGTAATCCATACTGGGCAATAACAGTGGAGAATGGTACAGATTATGAAGTACACTATGCTACCGGCCAACCCATTCAAACATAGCAGTATCTGAGTTGTAGCGCATCGTGTGTACCAAACCACTAGATGCCTCGAAAGTTTGGGTATATTGTACCGGTTTCAATCCTGTGATGAGGATAGCCTATTCTGGAGACATTTTATTGTTGACTGGAACTGCGATATATTTTTCTAAAACTTTCGAAAAACCCGCAAGACCAAAGGCGTCACCGAGAAGACTACAACATTCAATTTTTCCTCCATGGAAAATATAAATCTCATATTTTCTTATCAGAAAGCTGTGATGCGATTTTTAAGTCAGCAGGCTACAGTAACAATAAATGAGCTTTACAAATTACAAGTTTTATCGTTATGCAATATTATCCTTCATCCTGTCTTTATTCTAATCTAGTTCAAATATTTTTCGAGTAGAGTGTTTTGCTTTCTCAAATTGTTTTTGTAACCGTACAAAAGAAGTTATCAAGAATATGTGAGAACCTGTTGTGTACGTTTCAAAATAATTATAGAATGTTTACTAAATTATGTCTAAAATAATATTCATTGGTGAAGTCACTGATCTGTGAGATGTTTTTCTGCTCGCTTGTACCAGCAGTTTTACAGTTAGGAACAATTACTCTTAATTATCAAAAATGATCATGACTCTGTGAAGAGGACTGTTACTTTAATTACACGACTGGCTCAACTATGCATCGACAGTAAGGGTTACCATTTCGAGTCATATTAGCAACGTGAGTAATCGAAAATGCAATTTAGAGCGTTGTCTAAATAATATGTAGGATTTTGAGGTCTGAGGATTGCTGTCTTCTGGGTTATGGCGCCGTGTAGTCTGGTCGATGTTTACCAACGTTGCAGAGGTCATGCTGCCTCCGTCATCAGGGCGATGAGTATGAAGATTTCTGTCTTCTGGGTTGTTGCGCCGTGTAGTCTGGTCGATGTTTACCAACGTTGCAGAGGTCATGCTGCCTCCGTCATCAGGGCGACGGCAGCATGACCTCTAAAATCTACCAGACTACACGGCGCAATAATCCAGAAAACAGCAATCTTAATAATGATAATAATTATAATTGTAATAATAGTAACAACAACAACAACAACAACGTAGCTTAAAATTAAATGTAAAAAATGTAAAAATTACAAATGCAATGAAATGCTCATTTTAATTCCCTTGACACACCGTTGCAAATCCGTCCCTTGTTTATTTGAACTTTTCGACTCAAAATGATCGCAAGAGCACGTAGTTAAGCTATGGATATTTTGTTGCTGGACACTCTGTATATGTTACACGTGTCTTGGAACAGTGTTCAGTATATCGCTTTTATTTTGACACGAGTATTAGTGAACACGATTACATCTTCTTCATTATCCTAACGCTTTTGAGATCTAGACCGGGTTAGACATGCAAAACTCTAACTTTCTTCTTTATTCTGCATTCGCTTCGCTTTGATAAACCGGGAGTTTGGATATGCAATTTTATTTCTATTACTCAAACATGACCTTAGTTAGCGTCTCTTAAAAAACCCGTCAAGTTAATGAAGATCTTAGATCTTGTCACTAAAACACTGCCTAGGACCTCCCTCAGTTAGTGTTAATAGGAAGTACGGTGAAGTATAATTATTCTTCTGCGCATTGTAACCTGCACAGAAAAGCCATAGTACGGATTCTCTTATCATTCCTTCATTCGGAAATAGTAACATGTATGACTTCATTCCTACGCCGTTACTTCTTTGTAATTCCTACAACACTGTCTCTCCTGCTTCTAGTTACGGACTGTGTAAGCTTCTTGATAGTACTTTTTTTTTACTTTCCTTTCAACGTTAGAAATTCACGTCATTCCTTGATTCGGAATACTACGACTGATCCGGTATCTTCGTAATCTTCATTTCTAGCCTGTACGAATATGGCTGCCCGACTTCTGTAAGAATGTCCACGCTTACAGTTCTTCAAATTATTCCGGGCACTCTATTTGATTACTCTTTCTGCATAGCTATACTTCTAATAGTAAACATCCAGTCTCCTGCATTCATCGTTGTTTAATGATACGTACCTACTTTCGATTTCGCTATAATTCATTTTTCGATCTTTCATAACTTCATGTGCTATCTTAATTGGCCTGTTTATTTTGTTACTTATTTATTACTATATTTTCAGTGTTTTCATCTTGAAAGGTTTCGAAGCTTCGGATGAAAGGCTGGTTATGAAAATTAAATGGAAAAAGATGCGAGAGAAAGCGACTATGTATTTTAAAGTTTTATCCTGGAAGATTTCTGAGTGAATTGAAAAAAGAGACGAAGTATGCCATGTTAGCAAGACGAGCTTGCTTACGGGACGGGAATCAAAATTAGGAAAGTTCAAAATACGAATAAAGAATAAATCTGACTTGTGGGTTAATAGTATTCGTAATTATATTAGTCTACAAATCTATAGCCTCTAGTTGCAATGACGTAATCACATTAATTTTTTCTTAGTATATCTACAAAAATGTATTAATATGACTAGGCCTATATATAAATCATTTAGAATGTTTCACAACTCAAGTAAACCGTCTTGACGAAACACTAGCGGACAGAAATAAGGTTTACAATGACAACACGAGAAAATGAAAGTATGGAAATTATCATCAGTTTTGAAAACTGTCACACCATCTACTGTGCAAAACACTTGAGATAAAGAAAGTTTACACAAGCGTTTTTCTAATTTTTATGAAAGACATCATTGCAAATGTCTGAAAACGAAGTGCCCAAGAAACCAAGTATAATGAAACAGACGAGGAATCTAGACTATGTACTATTGAGTAATTTCATGTTTTAGGCTAATACAGGTCGCCTGCATACAAATTTTGGCACGGAAACAAATTAGAAAACCCTAAGTTTGAAAAACGAAAACAAGCAGGAGGATAACATTAAGAGGCAGACGAATTGTAAGGATTCAAAACTGTTGAAATTGACTCCGGATCGTGTCATGGTACTAGCAGGATCTGTTACCACAGTGTTGGTCATTATTTAATCACATCACACGAACATGTTACGGACAATCCCATTTACTGTACATATGGATGGGGTACATGGACATGTTTTCCACCCTAAACACTTTCACATTTTAGCCAGGGTTAATTTATTATATCATCAAATAACATATTTCAGCAATAAATATCAGTTCACTTGTTTTTATTTGGTGTTACTCGTTAAGAATAATCGATTTCGTGTCATTTCTGATTAAGTGATTTAGAATTTTGTCGAGCAATTATTTATTTTCTTTCAAATTAATAGACTGGTGAAGAAATACGTGTTGGAACAACCCTCCGTATTGCCCAGAACAGTAAATTCACCGTCAAACAGAATCGGCTATTTGTTATATTGCTACATCCAAGCGGGTGCCATCGTTTGGAGGCCGCGCAATCAAAACGCTGTGGAAATGGCAGACAGAACTTTACAGCACCTGTGACCAATTGTAAATCAGCAACAGAATACTTTCCTACCACATTACATCAAAACGACCCAACTTACATTCTACATACGTTTTCCAACGATACGAAATTAACAAGATACACTCTCGAAAGCGTATAAAAATAAATGTGTTGCAAAATTTATGATGTTCTCTATGAAGACGGTGTGTTGTCGAAAGAGATTTTTTTTGCATAAAAAATACACTCAGTGAGATTCAACTTGCATGATGTCTTATCTGCAGCAAAGTATTACATCCTCAGTTTCTTTGAGGAAACTTTCTTTAGCTTTCTAAGCTGAAAAGCCCCACATCGTAAAATAAGAAGCTTTATCATGAAATCCGAGAATACTCTAATACACGTACAAGTCAACACACAGTGAGGTGTACGTCAGAGGTATACAGCGACGTATGAATTTAGCTAAGTAATTTTGTGCATAGAATTTGAAAGTAACTGATTTAATTATCCTTATTTCTCTCATGATAATTCATATACTGTTAGGCACCGTTAAAACTACACGTAACATTGTGTACTTCGGTTAACCTGTAAACATTTGAAATTCGTCGGGGCACTTCGAAAAATGCAGGGTAATTGTGGTTCTTTTACCAGTTTTTTTTATTTGTAGTGTTCTGTCTGACGACAGGTCCATATATTATGAACAGGATCCTTCCAACATCTTCAGGTTGTCAGGGACCTGCTCATACATATATACATTCTTGGCAGAGATGATCAGAAGTGGTTTGCCATTGCCTTCTTCTGTGTGTGAGTGGAGTAATTGTTGGGATGCCACGGAGAAACCGAGGAAGCCCCCGGAGGAAAACTCCGTGTTGCCTAGACCACGGCCTTGCCCAACACAAGTTATAAATTTGAACCCGGGACCCCAGGCTTACAAGGCTAGTGTTCTGACCGCTAGACCACCGTGGCGCTTTTACCAGTAGGAGTAACAAATTTAACTCTTACACGACGAGTTCGTGTGACTTCTATAAGGTGTAAGAATTGGTAGTTTGAAGCAGTAGACAGTAACCAAAGATACCATGAATATTTGGTAGGAGAGGTCACCACATACAATGAAACTCGATTACACTAAAAGATTCAAATAAATACACACATAAGAGTGGTAGGCAAATACGAATCCAGGAAGAGGGGATTTCTGTCCATATACGTAACAACTCGCAAGAAAAGCCGATAAATCGATAAAGCTCTTCGACGTGGCCTGATTCAACACCTGTCACATATATTTTCACGTAAGTCCTTGAATTGGAATTTATACAACAAAGCGTTCACAAAATCCTCCTCTCAGTTACGAACGATCTGATTCAACAATGGTTCCAGAAGTGTTCACAGTTCGCCGGCCTTTCCCACGAAGGGCTCTTTTGGTTTTGTGTCAGTTTCAGCAGCGGTATCGCAGTTCCACATCGTTATCTCTCTAAAGCACACACACGCATGGCCAGTGGCGGATTTCACACTCCCTCCTTCCTTCCTACTTCCTTCCTTTGTTATTGGCTTCATAGTTGCTTGCTTCCTTCTTCATTTACATTTCTTTTGAAAGGATTATGTTAAGATGAACAGACCTGTAGGAAGAACGCCTGCAGATATGTTATGAAGACGAAAATTATAATGATTATGACAACGAATGTGTTAATACTAATGAATTATTATTAATCATTTACTTATTAATTATTTTGTAATAAATTAACACTGTACATTTATATATTTGTTTATTGTTTGTTTGTTTTTGTATTGTAATGTTTGTATTGTTAGTGCTTGGCTGTTATTGGCCTTTTTGGCTGTTGTTAAGCACTTTAATAAATGAATTGAATTGAATTAATATGTTTATTTTAACGGAAATCCCAGACGTTTTCAGAATACTAGGTATGCAATTAATTTGGTATTATGCACATTGAATATTTCTGAGAATTCTTTGTAAATACTTCAATACGATAATTCGTTAAGCTTGTTATTATTTTAATTTCTCCGTTACGAGGTATACAGAATGAAAGAAAATAAGAAAAATATGTAGAATTCCATTTAAGCACTACAGAGTAATTTCTGTGACCATTTAATTTTATGTATGCATGTATATGTGTGTTTTTACTTTGCATAAGGGTGACCATGTACACACACACACATTACAAGCCCATTCGCGCATGAAAATACGCAAAAATGGTCCTTATGTAAACTTTGCTCATATTTTAACTTTAATAAATGAAGATACAGACATGATGGAATCAATCTGTAAACGGTATATTAAGGCGCATCAGACTTAATTTTAATTTACTTTGTCTTACTTCAAATTCTATATCTAATCAATAAGTAATAATTGATTATAAACCTGGAACATAGAAACTTTAAGAAGAATATAAGAACTTGAAAATATTGAGAATCATTTTTGCAGACCTACAAGAATTTTTGCTCGCAGAACTTGACTGGAAACACATGAAAAAAAGAAAAACAACACACGTTGGAACATCTTGGGAAATTCCGATGGCAATGTCAACATGGAGACATCTACGACGTCGGTGGTACCATTCGCGAAGTAAAGGGAAATGTTTTGATGGCACCAGCGTCCTACTGTAACTACTTACTTAAATGTTCGTCTTTACACAACACACAAGTATTCTTTCTTCGTGTTTTTTTTAATACATTATCAATAAACATCTAGATCCCAATTCACTATATGACGCTCCTGTACAATCTTATGCAACTACTTATTATTTACGTCACTGATAAGAGATTGTTCACGAGGCAGTAACTGAGCGAAAGCTCCAATATTGTTACGATCATGTCAGTATTGGTTTTCAGGATTGAAAATGGAGGCAGTTTTTATGAAACATTGGTATCTACCTATAAGTCCACAGAAGATGAATATTGGTATCTTCACCGCCGTGAAAATTTCAAATCTCATTTACAGACTTGCTTATTGTAGGAGCTATTTCTGTATGCCTTCACACTTTGTTCAAGAAATCCTCACCCACAACGCTCCTTCAGCTGTAGTCTACAAAATAAAGATGGCGGAAGCAAGGTCTAGGAGGTAAGTCAATACTGAGAGCCCAAGTTTTACGTTCGTATGTTTTCATATCGATTATTCCAAACTTTTGCAATAATTTGTTTATAATTAGTGTGTTGTAACACAGGTAGTTACATTAATTATATAATCTGAGCGTTAGAATGGGCAATACATACATTTTTCAACCTCAGTATGACACAGTTTACTGTGGTTTCTACATGACGATCGAACAGACTGTCACATCTCAATTCAACTCCATCAGAACACTGAAGTTGATACGATGATTCAAAAGAACAACATTAGAAAGCAAAATTCTTTGCAAATGACAAAACGAGATTTATATTTCCCATTTACATGAGTTTATTCTATACAATTAACAGTTTATTTACATTTTATTTTAGTTAGAATGATACAAAAATATCGGGGAATATTATATGATTTTTAATTAAGTTACTATATTATGTGTTTCAGGTGGCTTTCGGATTTAGTCAATCGATAATTAAAATACTTGTGCAAACGTGACATTGACCATTTTATGGAGACAAAGTAGCTCTTGCCTTCCACAAGATCATTGAACCATATAATCACAGTCCGTCATAAAACAAACTCACCCAGTTTCATTCTCCTCCCACATACAATCTATTTTCTAATCATCGGTCTTAATTATATAATGTAATCTCCTTATCGGTCTACGAAGAACAGTTTTACAATACGAAATAACTAATGAATTCATCATCTGTCCATCTAACTACATACTCTGACCCTCTTACCTTTCCACATTTTAACACTAGGTGACCTGCATAAACGACGAGGCTGTTTAACACACAATCTTTGTCTTTATCTGCATCTGGAATTGTACTCTTTATTTTAGTTTGAAGCATTGCAATATACTAAACTGGGAGCATTCCAAAATTTGATATGGAGTAGAGGTACTGTTGCTGGTTAAAACTGTACACTTCAGTGAAAACTGTTTCTTCCGGATCGTAAAACATATCATTTCGCTCGAGATCTTTCGTTTAAAGAATTGAATGGAAGACTGTCGCAGGGAGAATGGGTCGTATAAAGGAGCTTATATGCAGACAGAAATATATTCTAAAAAGATGCATGACTGAGTATAAATATAGCCTATGTATAATTTGAAACATGGAAAGTGAGAATGCAATAATACACTAAACAAATCTCATGACACTCTTAGCATAATCGATTTTATTACTCCAGTAGCCTGAATATCGTTTACTTGATATTGTTTTGTTAAAAACTGATCATCTAAATCTGCATAAAGAGGTAAGACACAGATTTATACTGATATTGTCTGTGTCTGTCTGTATCTTACCTCTTCATGCAGATGTAGATGCTCAATTTTTAACAAAACAATATCTAGTAATCGATACTATTTCGATTTATTTCATTAATGGTTTATACAGCAGTTTCAGCTCTAAAGAAAGACTATGCTCCACGGAATTAGTTATTTTAGATCGTTAGTAGTTTATTTCATATATACCACAAAATTCTTATTTCCCAATGTCAATTAATTTTCTAATTATGCTGCTAAAGTAGAACTGTGCACGCGACATCTGGTGCAAAACTAACAAAGTAGTTTTTTCTATTCATTAAATTAACATTAAACAATCTCACGGCATGTTTTGTAAAAGTTATTATTCCATCAAACAGCACAAAGCCAGTAACTAAACTTAATCAACAATTCTAAAACGTTCGTGTATTTTACACACATTCGAATTTCATGTACAGGTCGTCCAGACTGTCAATAAACGACTGCCAATGATTCTGGTTTGGTAAAACTACACATTCGTATTGCAGGAACAATGTATGTTTCCTGTGTTGGCATTTGCGATAGCTTTGAAATGAAATGCAAAGTGTGGTGAAGGTATTGGGTTTTTTACGTCAATTTCTATGTAATTTGCCATCTATGTTGGTATCCTGGCCATATGTTACTGTTTAATTGTTCCAGCACCTATCAACAGTGTTTAACGTATTGTCGTGAATGGTGCAGTACACGTGATTATTAACAGCGTTTTCTCCATATTAGTGCAAGTGTGATTCAACAGTTGGTATCAGTATTACAGCTTATGTGCATGCCGATTCGAACGGAGGAACTTCAATTATAATTTACAGCGTTAGGTGTCTTTACACTTCGCTCACGTTTCTGACTTCTGTCATTTTCGTCATTTAAAACTCTACCAACCAAAGGAAAACTCGCTAATTTAACATCAACAACATTACTCAAGTTTATGTATTTATTTTAATGTAGTTTACATCCTCAAATCATACTATTATTAATTGTTATTTAACAAAGACTGTTCTCTTATCTCCCCCTCAATTAGCGATTTGGCCGCCTATCGTAATTGGCGAATTATAAAGTACTTCATTAATAAATTTTCTCCAAACTCCTGTTGCTTCAATGAGTCCAAACATCAAAACATTCTGTTGTCAAAACAGTCTGAATCTGTTGTTGTCTTGAAGAGATAGACCAAGTTTCACATTCAACGTCGCATTCAGTTTATGTAAACAAACTGCATGAGTTGTACAGCGATAGTCAGCGTATCTGGCCTAACACAGCAGGGAAATTCGAGCTTTGCAAATGTTCCTTCTGTTTTAACTGCCTGCGTTTAGTCGTAAAATAACAAAACGACAAGCACATCTGTCGATTTTATCTTTCGAGTGAAATCTATATCACATTTCGCATTCCCGAACCTGTTTGTAATAAGGCTTCTTCACTAATATGCAAACAGTATGGCTTAAGTTGAAAGTTGTAGGCAAACTTGTTTTTATTTGTCCGCCCTACGACGTCAGAAATCGTCTATGAAAATTTCGGTTCGTAAATTCAAAAGGACATAAAATTTATACACTAACAAAAATGTACAAAATGTAAGTGTAAATAAAACAGCAATATTAGGTGTAATTCTGTGCCACAATTTATGCTAAAACCTAGTAAAGAAAATCTATCTTCAGCCAAGTTTAGGTCCATATAACTACAAACACTCATTTGCATTTCCAGCCCGTAGTTGAACGAATTCTGGTGAATGTGTATAATGCACATACACCAAATGGAACCTTTTATCTGTTTACGATGTCGGTTTTTTTCTTTGGTTAGTATCTCTGCATATATATACGACAATTAATCCCTGTTTTGCATACCAATTCAAATCACGTTCGTTCCAGCCACTATTATTGTAACGATCACGTGTAATGCTGTCTGTTTGCAGGTGCCGGGTGCGTGGCGAAAGGAAACTGCATTTACTGCAGTAATTTTCGTCTCCAGTTACAACCTCAACTAAATACAGACACCGCTTGCGAATTTATTATGCAACCTTAATGTTTTGTAATTCTAAGATTGAAAATTTCGCAAAAATATAATTTAGATATTTATATTTGCTGAAAACAAAAATCAAAATAAGCAATGCAATGAACTCTTAAGAAACCAGCATTCATAAAATGGTGTCCGTTTTTATAGCTGTCGCACTATGCAAGACGCTTGGGTTAAGAAACTTAAACCTAGGTTTGTGATAAGATAATTGCACGAAAGTTTGCACCGCGGGATGTGTGACGGAGAGAAAATCAGTATCATGGGGAATTAATGTAATGCCACAGGCTTTCGTATGATTTTGTAAATAATGTAATGTTGCAGTTTATTGTCTGATGTTTCACAGTAAATATACACGAGCGATTAAATTAATTGTAATTGTGTAATAATTTGGTAAACTCTAATAATTGAATCATGGTTTACAAAATAATAGGTTTCGCTTTCCAGAAATTTAATAGCTAACTCTCACAGAGTTATTCTGTTGTTTCTATTTGTGTTTCTGCTATAAATATTTTAAGTATGGCATTTCTCATTGCGTACAAAACTTCAAAGGACAAGATCAAATTCTGAGTGATTATATGGAATCTTATGTGAAGGGCGGGTAGTTATGGATGAGAGGAGGATGTGAATGAACGAAACTTCGAAAATCACTGTGCAGGCAGTTGCTTTTATACTTTGCACACAGCAAGCAGAAATTTCTCCGAGAGGCGAGCTCCATCATTTCAGACTTAGCCACTTATTATCATTTGTAATTTTCTTTCTCTCTAACCTCCATATTTCTCTTACATAATATATCTTTCTTCCTCTTTTCTCTCTAGCCTCCTCCCATACTCACTCTGCCCCATCATTCCTTGCTCTTTCCCCCTATATTCCTCTGTTCCACTCTTCTCTTTTCTTCTCCTTCATGTTGTCTCTTCCTTTACATTTCTTAGTGACTACTCAATACTCTTGTCTGGCAAACAGTGAGCCACCAGATCACTAACATTAGAAAAAATATAAAATAAGTGTTTTACTATGTCACAAATCAGTGGTATATCATCATCATCATCATCATTGTTATAATACCTTAGTATTATTGTACGGTCTTTGGGATATTTAATAAGATTGCATTCCCGCTTTATCTGACTTCCAGACCAGAATTTTCCACTGACTCCAACCAAGACATATCCTTGATGATATTATTAAAGTTGGTGGAAATAAAACAGAAAGTTGTTAAAAATATGGTTTTATATATATGTATACGTGATAGAACTGCAAACGTTTCGACAAATTTTCTGCTGTTTCCTCTGAATTTCATAAAACAGTCAGCTGCTTTTACGAGATACAGAAGTCAGCGTAGTAGCCGTGACAATTGATCTTAAGAACTGGGAGTGGTATGGAACATGGAAAGGGTAGGTAACCGTCTCACAGATCATTTAGTTCTACGCTGAACACCATCCGCGTTTCTCTCAACCCCTTCTGCTTTCGAACACGGCATTGCCTTCATCCTACATTGCCTCTCGGTTCCCCTCTCCGACCTCTGGCAAGGTTAACGTGAGTACTGCTCAGGGTTGGGTCTTATGAATTTTGTGGAACAGATGCTACCTAGATTAAACTGCGATTTCTGTTGCCAACAGCTTGAGTCTGACTGGAGCCTTCTCTCTGGCTACAGTGTTGAATATTTCTTCCTTATAATCGCGTGTAATTGTTACCAATAATGGCTTTGTTGCAGGCGACTTTTAATATTCGGACATGTTCTTGAATATTAATAAGATGCTGATTCGTCGCATTAAATTAGCCACATCTAAGCTGTATACGGTTCTAAAATATTGTTTATTTCTAATTATAGCATAAGTTGCTGTATTCTTGTTAAATATAAGCACCATTATTTGCGAGGATGTCCGATTCAAAAATTATTAATGGTGATATTCCGTCAAACGCGTAACATCCGACGTAAAATTATATTAGTAAAGCATTAACTTTATTAGTAAGAAAATGTGTCAATATTTTATGTTGGCTATCTTGTGTCTGACTAATAGTTAAATATTATAACAGAATGCTCTGTTATAACCGCATTCAATAATCATAAACCATTACAGTTAAGAAATTAGACTTACCGACAAAGGGCAACAAGATTGGTTTCTACTTCCGGCATGGCATTTATTTATAACTTGTTTCGCTCAAAGAACAGTAAAAAATAGATTCTCTTCTCCTTTTCTTTGTGTTTAGAAATCGACAATTTGCTGTAATAAACAATAGAACTTACATAGTCGAACACCGATTTTGCATCCACACAACTGAACATACTCATTACATCGCCGGGCACGTTCTGCAACTTCTGTGGCACACTTGTAAGGCGTGACGTTCGGGGCAGGCGTTACTGTCTGCGAGATTAGATTGTGATGTAAGACATACAGCGGGCTACAAAATGCTTCTGAAATAGATAATTTGATGTCAAATGGTCACCGCCTTAAGAATTCTGACGATACGTTCAAAATCTGATGTCATTCATAGTTTAAGAAACACTACAACAATAATAAGATGCATTTCGTTGTCTGTTTAATTATATCAATACTGTCAAAATCACACATCCTACATTGCAGATGTTTGTTGGATGTAATGAAAAATAACATCCGGAAAATACACAATGAGAAGCATCTCGCCTTAATGTTAAATTTCTTAGGTTATGCAGAATGTGTGGAAAAAGGTAGCATGAATTCGGAAAATGAAAAATGCATTGCAAAAGTGATACACACTGAAGGTAATATAAATAAAACTACATTTTACAAAAACAGGGTTTTAGATTATGGCCTAACCTGAGCTGTTTCGGGGTACAGCTAGATTTGGATTGTATGATTTGAGGTTTTCTCAGCGGTGAGTACGAAGATTTCTGTCTTCTGGGTTATTGCGCCGTGTAGTCTGGTCGATGTTTACCAACGTTTCAGAGGTCATACTGCCTCCATCATCAGGGCGATGAGTATGAAGATTTCTGTCTTCTGGGTTGTTGCGCTGTGTAGTCTGGTCGATGTTAATCAACGTTTCAGAGGTCATACTGCCTCCATCATCAGGGCGATTAATGTACTAATTGGCAAAAACCCAGAAGACAGAGATCTTTAGATTTAGATTGAATTAAAAAGCAAGGGACTGATTGACCGGATAAGTGACTATCAGCTACTGAAGACAGACTGTGCACCATGGAGTAGGTCAATACTCTTACATAGCCTCCTGCGTTTTCTATGCACCCGCACTGAAGCAAATCATTAAGCTCCTTATTCTTATAATCACCAGAGTATCATATTCTTCCCATGAGTACCTACATTGTACTTTCGATTTTCGAATCCCCTTTCATCGGTTAACAAAGAGAGCAGATACATCTTTCTGATGTACAACCTGTCGTGAGTTCACCGTTCTTTATTGTATGAAGAACATAAAGAGCATATCTTTTAGCAGATTTTCCTCCCATTTCTGTTCCTATTCCAAAAGAAAGACGGGACTTTTGTTCTATTTTTACAGGGACAGCACTTCTACTCTGATTAGGATAACACGTGAAACCAAGATATTAAGCAACATATATTGCTGGCTGATGACAATGCATTTTCGTGATATTTTGTTGTCATAGAACAATCTTTTTAATGAAATATCTGATACAGTGTCGTCAATGTCGGCATTCTTAGTAGAAATACAGTTTGAACTTGTAGATAAAATATCAACGTTGCCACTATCGTCATTGGTGAACTTTATTCTTCTTAACATGAACAGATATTAGTTTCTTTCTGATCGCTTGGAATTATAATTTTTGTCAGTAATTCGGAGTTGATCTACAGTTTAAGTACAGTCAAACAATCAAACATTTATACAATCCAGACACGCATTAATATTTTATGTACATGTAAGATTTTCAACAACTATTTAAGACGGTGTCAAATTAAAAGTTAAAAAGCTGGTAACAGTTCTGCGTTAAGTTAGAAGTTCTTGTTGACAAGATTCACATTTCACAGTATAATACGTTTCATTCAGTAATGCAAATCGAATTATATTACAACTGAGATTAATTTTGAAACATGTGACTTATTTATTTGTACATTTTATCAAGTATTATTCACTGCTATAGAACATTCACTAAGAAACTGGGAAAACGTGTTTTTGAATTGTCGAAAATAAAGATTATGCCGCAAAGTAGAAGTAATATAACTCACATATTAAGACTGTGAACTTCTTTAGGTAGCCGCATTAGACATTCTGCAGTATAATGTGTACACAATGCGTTCTCTCAGTGCAGCATCATGTCGTATTTCTGGACCAAGGCATTTTTACCGGCTTGACTATCACCACGCCCAAAGCGACGCTATATATAGCGAACGTAAGAGCTTGAAGCTGTTCCGCTTACAACCACCAGGCTCTGGCTATCCTCAGAATAGCAGTGCCAGAACACCAAAGAAGTAGAACGAAGTATTACAACCACGTTCCGTTCCAACTGCAACGTAACATGCTCTCCGTAAAACAGAAAATTCGAATGTATTTTCGGATCTAGGAATGTTATTTGAAACTATAATAATTCTATTCAAATTCAATTAATTTATTTATGTGCCTAACAACAATGATAATAATATAAACCAACAGTCCTCGGGGATAATGTCTTATCCTGGCTCATGAAAAAACAGGCGTTAAGACTGTGCGAAAATAAATATAATAATAGTAATGATAACAGTAATTAGAAACCCTTCGCCATCTGTTTCTGGCTAAAATTAAATTTTAGTTAGATAGAGCCAAAGAGTTTATTTACTTGAGGTTCAGTTGTTGTTTCATATGCGTCGTCAGTTTCCGTCGAAATATTATCGACATTCAAATGCTCAATTTACATCTTGCAAATCTCTGTCTATTTTAGATAAAAATTATCTAATATACTATAATCACCCACAAACATGAAAAACCCAGGAATATAAACATTTAATCGATATTTTGTTCAGAATAATTTATTACTCTCTTTAGTACACAGTTACATTTGCTTCTTTGCTTCACCATACAATTTATATTGACATGCTACTGTGACCATGTACATTACATTGTCCGCTGATGAGTCTTTATCGAGCTCGCGTGAATGTTAATGTCTTCATAGCTCGAATCGTGATGTGTATATAAGAGAGTCGGTTACATCGAGGGATGTCCGTCTGCTCTGCACTTCCGTACTTCGCGCAGAACTCACTGGCTACTGACGCAGTGCCGTGTTATTTGGGGGTGCAATTAATGGATCGTGTAGGACTTAACAACACGTGTACCACCAGCACTCGACCGACGTTTAGACCGCGGGCGGTGCTGCCTCACGAAAACTGTTCGTAACTTTTATATATGGAACTTCATATACTTCACACACTTTTGTATAAGATTGCGATTAAATATTTTAAAAGATGTAGTCTGCCAGATTAGCCGAAATTTAAAATACAAAGTTAAGACAGTAGATAAATTTGCCGATGACGTAAAATAATAGACGTCGGCAGAGATAAATAACAATTACTTTAATTGAATGACAATTAGATTTCTAAAACATCTTCCATACTACACGTTCAAGGGAAATAGAAAGCAAACTTACTTAATTGCTAAATATTAAGTCGAGAAATACTGGAAACTTGTAGAATTAAAATTATTTAAAAATGGAAGGCACGGGTGAGAAATATAAGTTACTGAAGAATTTCAGAATTTGTATCGCCTAAGAGGCGATAATACGATCACAAATATCGGATGACGCAATTCGGTAGAACACGGGTTACGTCAGTTCCGCGGTACACAAAGTCACTTTAACAGTTACCTAACCCGTAGAGGACAGAAGAAGATACTAAGGTTACTAATATAATAATTTTATCTGTCTTTTAATAGATTGATATCGACTTACGAGCACACTTCCGTGCACTTCATATACTTCAACTACGTACATACACAGACAGACAGACAGACAGACAGACAGACAGTACCTTTTGCATGAACTGTCGTCAAAAACGCGACTTTATCATTTGTCT
>NW_019060172.1:422759-457950 GCF_000696155.1 Zootermopsis nevadensis
AAATACGGATGTCAGAAACAGAAATTCTCTTCACTGATAGATAATTTCACCCAGGAGGCTGCCTGCCTAGATGACACGCTGACTTAATTAGACCACCAGAAATAAACATCACTGAAAGCACGACAGAAATTTTAGACTGTAACACAGGACCGCTTTATTGCGTTCCTGGAAACGGCTCTAATGACTGCAAAATACAAGTAGAACTGCAAGGACACATAAGGCAGCATTTTGTTAAATACGATCAAGTAAGTAAACTGTTCCAGCAATTTCTGTAGGCTTTGCACCAGGTAATTGCTGCTACATTCATTAGTGTAGGAAATGTATGCTTCATTATCTGCTACCCCTCTGACCCCAGTATCTTCTATTTCTAACAGACGTCGAACGCACAGATTCGCCCTGACTACTTCTGCATTGTCACAGCATTTTCATGGAGGGACAGTGTTCTGTATTGTATGATGGGTTTCGCTGTTAGCTTCATTCGAGAAACACTTTAAACATTTCAACGCTGCTTGTCTCTATCAGGTTCCTGTCACATAAGGAGGTTGCGAAGTACCAGTGTAAGCATATTTGATGATTTTATCAACATTTATTCAAATGCGTCTAACACTTTTAAGATACTATTTTGAATCTGTAATTACAGATGCGAGTTTCCTACACCAGCTTATTGTATGCTACGTTTCCATCGCTTCGTCTTGCGTTTGATGTTCCTGTTTCTAATGCTGACAAGATGACAAATTTAGCTAATCTAATACCTCGAAGGACTGCAACAGGAACTGCACAGTGAATTGATGTGTGAGGAGCAGGAGGTAGGGGGTTGATTCTGTTGAACGACTTACAACTTGGTCATGCACTGACGCGGGTCTGTGGTGCCCTGCGACACTGATGGAATACTTCTCTGCGTTACACACACACCCCACGTTAAACGATGTGACCCGGCCGCAAGCAAACGGGTCATTAGACATTCAAATGTTTTACTCGAGTTGGAAACAACCCTTTTTTGTATAACGCTGACAGAGTTATATTTTTGTTCATCCATACTACTCTGAAAAGCTACCACCTCCCACTCCCGCCTGTAAGAATCATGAAATATTTTCGCATTATCGGCCAGAGTTTCAAAAAGAAACAAATTGCCTCGTGTAAAATGGAGTTCATTTAAAATCCGCTACTCTTATTCTATAGGAAAGTGTATTATTAGATTAAAGACACGTTTCCATTGCTTGAATTTCAAAGCTACATTAATCCATGAATCATTCTTTACATCCCTTGCTTTACATGTTGCCCCGTGCGGTTTTAAGTCAACCAAATAATGAAAGCGTAAAGTGAAAAGCACATTACAAAGGCAAATAAGTCTACATTCAGCGTGTTTTTACGTGTCGAAAAGAAATAGGTAAGAATTAATGATCCAAGCCGAACAGGCGAAGTCAAGTAATTTATACAGTTACAATAGTAGAATTCTTCTAGAAAACTATGTATTACAGTCGTATTTGCTTGAAGTGCGTTGAAAACGTTTCATGCAGGAGTGCGGGTACTTCGAATAAGCTCCTTTACACACAAAGCACAGTATAAGCGTACGTATCTAACGAAATATTTCGGAATGTATGTTAATATTTTTATTTGTTCCTCGTTGCTCATTGAATGTTTTAAAACCTTTGTTTAGAAACAAGCCCAGTTTTACTGGTATTTCTCTGTAAACAGTTACTCCGTAGGCATATAGAGGCAGAGTAGAGTGGATGAAGACCGCGCTTTCACTGTTGAAACTCGCGAAGTTAAATACTGGACCAGCATTAATGATTTTCAGTCTAATAGTACTTTCATTCACTAGCATTCTGCTGGTTAACGTTTTGTACTGTGAAAAGGAATAATATTAATTAAAGTGGAATGCAGTTCAGAAGTGGCAAGTGCGTGCTCTAGGAGTAACAGAAGCAAATGTGAAGCTAAACTAAACTCAACTTAGTGGAAGTAAACTGAATTAAACTCACCAAACCCGGAACAATATTTCCTCACCTAACCGGTGATAACTAACGTCTTACGACAAGACGGTGACAACCCGACCTGTGTCGTCTCGTCGCCGACACAGGATTCCGCATAAAGCGAACACCATCATCGTCAGAGTTCATTGTGGTTATGCGTGCAGGTATTTTCGCTTATAGCTCGAGAACGGGTAAGTCATTCTTCGTCAACCTTGACACGGTTATGCCTTGAAACCAGGAAGAGATTTTAGGATGGTCAAAACTCTGAAGTGTTCCGAGTTCGAATCTCGTTAAATATACAGAGTAGAGGATGGAAACAAAGAACAGACTTCTTCTTAGCGGGGAGAGTACAGGAACAAAGGTTAGAAACTCAGGCTATCCTGGGTTGGAGTCCAGGTAAAGATGTTTTGTCTAAGAATAATAATTTATTCCTATGGTATTCAACGACATGTATCGAATGAATAGGCCTATAAGATTTGGACAATGAAGACTAATACCAAATGAAAGCTTTTGTTTAATTACACCTTAGTAACACTGCAGGATGTCCGTTAGACGGTAAATGGAAGGCATAAATTCAGATCAATTAATTAATTAGGTCTAGTATTCTAATGACAAACTTGTTTTGTTGACTTTTGTTTGCAGATACCTGTTCAAAGCTTGATTAACGGAGAAAATGTAAAATGTGCATTCCATTTTTGCAGAATGTGTTTAACAATATTTGGGGATCTGATTCGTAGCAACGAACTTAACATTACCATGACATCCAAACTGCCCTCGTAAAGTGAGCTTTGCAGTGGTGTGTCTTAAGGACTGAATATCTGTTAAATATCTGTCTGCAGAAGATAGAGTTCAAGGCATTGAAATGTGAACTAAAATAAAATTTAGATTGTAAATTATGATGATGTCAGTAACACGGTTTGCTTTTATCACTGTAGAGCGCCTCTACATTAGTAGTCAGTCCTTTCCGTGTGCACCTCCATTACTGTGATTGTAGCACGCTCAGATGATGGAACCTCCATATAATAATACATGTGACACCGTTACATATAGATGCGATCATTTGCTCGTAACATTATAGGTTACATTATTGCGTAACACAAGCTTTCGTGTCGCAACTGAAGTGAATGCTTTGTATGTAAAAGCTAATTTGTAACTTAGGTAGGCTTACACGTTTTAGTCATTTTGGTGGGTAGTTAAATGACTACTATTTTTGAGCCTGTAATGAAGGAAACACTGGCATTAACTTTTATTGTTGGCAATATAAGGAGTGTAGTGCTGTAATGGTTCGTCCCAGGTAAAATGAATTTCATGACTTGAGAGTGGAAGAATCTGATTTTAAACTACGTTTCCTTGTTCATATTTTTTACGTTTTGCAAAACAACCGAATTCTCCTATGGTTCGAACCCGTATACTTTCTTACGATGTTTGGAAATGATTAGGAATCTGAAGTACATTAAAATGGTTTCTGCACACTTTTATAATAGGAGAGTACAACTGACATACAAACTGAGTGGGCAACAAATTATCTCTTTCGAACTTGCGACACGTTGCGATATATCCAGTTATTTGAAGCAGTTAAGGTGGTATAATTACACAATTACATTAGAACAATGTATTTTGATATATTTTGAAAATAATTAAATTTCTGGATGTTGGTTTAAACTGTGAATGAAAGTCTTTTTTATTTCGTAATTTCAGATTATCGCCAACCATTTTAACTTCAAACGAATTCGCTAATCAGTGTTAAACTGGTAATAAAACTGATGGATTATATTTAAACATACCTTCTGGAAATCAATTAATAAAGTGCATGAAAATATTATATTAACTTATAATCGGGCTTTGAACCTAATACTCTGAACAATTTATCCTTCTATGACATCTGAATCAGTACTTTGTGAAAACTTATTGCAGATGTTTTTCTGTTTTCGTTCTGATCATACCAATAATTACTATGAAATACCTATAGTACATTAAAATTTGAAATACTGCGCACATCTCGCATTTATCAATTAATTGGCTTATTTACAGGACAATTAATAACAATTACGATAAAGCTTAAGAGATTAGTCATTAAGGGGACAGCCTCAACACCTAGGTTCAGTTACCGACACTGAAATTATTCTCTTTGTCATCGACATTTCACACCCTCGTCCCGCCCATCGGAAAGCGGAAGATATCGACGAGTTATAATAACGTTAAAAACCAAGAAAGAACTGAATCAGCATCGAGCGCTTTCCGGTTTATTTACCTTCTTTGTGTGGACATAAACTCTCGGGGTGCTACGACACAAGAGTGTTTACAATACCGGCATGAAGAGAGTTTAGTAAATTAATTGCGTTTGGACTCAATTCCTCATTGCACAGAAGTGATCGAGACTTTTAGTGCATCGCTGCTACAATCCAGTGCACAAATTATTCAGGATGTTGGAACAATGGCGAATGTTGTAGACATCAAGGTCTGGTTATCACGTTCGCTATGAGATTGGCTGTAGTCTGTAGCTCCTTTGCGTCCAGCAGGTATTCAAAAGCAGCAGCCGGTCGGTCGGTTGGATGGCTACAGAACAGTAGGAAGGGTAAGTTAATTAACCCCCTGCTGACTCCGAGTTTGTGGAGCGACCATATATCACGTACGCTCTTCTTCTCGCTCTCTCGATGCCCCTCTTCTCTTTCATCCAATCCTCTTCTACTCCTCTTCAAGTTGCGAATAATATTCTGCCAATGGTCAGTGGTTAGTAGCGCAATGTTCTCTGCCTGGAAGATAGCGGTTTCGCTAATATTTGTTTTAAGTGCACAGGGGAAGTACTTAAACGCGAAAACTAGCATACAAACTTTCCTTGTCCATGTATGCATACGGCATTGTGTGCGTATAGTTATTTCGTGGAACATCCTGAAGCTAATTTCAATACTTGAATTCATAAACATCGTGAGGTTGCATTGCCACTGACTCATTGAGCCCCACACCGGTCTATCTCCCATCCTAGAAGATTAATCATAAATATCTTCATATTGTATTTGCCGAAAATTATTTGTAAGGCTAATTATTAAAATTAAGTCAATACTGCTTCGTGTCATTTTTCCCATTCATAACTCGTAATAATGAGCTATGTAGCTTTTTCTTTCCCCTGTTGGTTTACTGTCCTTGGACAACCTCGGCCCCCTTCGTCATGAGAGATTTATAACCTTCTTCGAAAATTCGTAGGACGAGGATAAGCATCCATGACTGGAGTGAGAGTCGAACCAACGATCCCAGTATCCAAGCAATCAATACCAGGACCACTAAGAATTGTTATATAAGCTACATAATTCGAAAATCCAACAAACGTTCTTATGAGAGCGATATATCCTGAGTTTATTCACATTAAGGCACTACTATATATACAAAAGAAAATTCAACTAGAAATTACAATCATTGAAGAAAATTATTTCCTCTTCTTTGTCAGAAGAGGCCACAAAGAACGCCTACGTTGCATTTTTTCGCCTATTTATTGATAATTTCAAGTGTCCTGTAGATTAATACATAGACAGAATGTGTAGGATATAAAATACATTTCATACGGTATTTGTGCTTGATGTAAGAGCTCAGTCGTTTACTTTGAATAAGACATCAATCCTAATAATGCTGTTGACGGAGACTTTCTTCATTAAGTCAATTAATTGTAGGGTCTAAAACCTGACCTATACAGAGGTCAAACTGATTGAACTCAAGCAGCGGGAGACGGACACCATATCTGGACAAGTGACCTGTATCACGCAACTCCGTATCGGTAACTTTACAGGAGATTAATTTTAATCATAAACATAATTTTAAATATACAATGGGTGTTCCACAATCAGTAAACCACTATTTAAATGTTGTTGAAGTAATCCATGTGCTAGATTATTATAAAACTTGTCTTGTCCTTTCTTCCCACAAGATAAATTTATATCTTAATTGCGTCATGTTTGTGTTATATCAATATATCTGTGGATATCAGACGTTCCGACACATCACAATACAACATGGTATGTTTTATTACCTTTCATTACGTTCTATTTATATTTGTATTACGTTTAAAACTTACATCCTTACACTCTTTGAATTGTTATTATATTTCCTATGTCAAAATCCATAATCACGACTTGAAAAAATTAATTTCACAGATAATGAACATCAAAATGCATACTCCAAATCAAGATGAAGACTGAAAATTAAAAAAAAATTAAAAAAATAAAAAAAATCAATAAACGCAATGCACAAATGTACAATAGTTTTTAAAAATATATGAATTGATAAGCCTGATGATGATGTGGTAAACATCGAAACATGTCGTCGAAATCAAAAGCGCTGTGATAAATGTAATATTATACGACACAGAAAAGCGCCATAAAATATAACATAATGCAATTTATATTGTAAATGTTATAAATAATTTTAACAACATTATTTTAAAACAAGTTTTGTGTATAGACTGGAAAAATAAATATATGTAAAGATAAATTTAATAACCTTGACCGGAGAGACGATATGATCTGTTAATGTCATTCCCAGATATTTGAACTTTGTCACATGTTCGAAAGATTTATTAGCTTCCTTAATACGATTTTGTTATTTAGCCTGGTGACGAGACTCGAACAACTTCGTTTTCTCAGTGTTTACTTACAAGAAATAAAACGGTCCAGGTCCGCCCCTGAATCTATTCTGCATTTTTATTACATTCTGGTTCCATTAGTCTCATCATTTCGTTGAAACAGTTGATCCACCTTCTGTCTCTCTTCTCCGATCTTTCGCAAGGACAGGGATGATAGAATGGGGTAGTTAAAATGTTGTCAGCACTCCGCAGCTTGGACAGCTGTTGCAGTCATTAGTGGTGAGCCAATTAGTCAATTCGAATGCTGCTGATGACCACCAGAATCTGACGCTCCTCTGGGTATCTATAGTATAGGCAGTTCTAGACACATCGTTCATTAGTGTTTCAAACAAACCAGTCTTCAATCTTCATAAACTACCAATGTCACCTGCTGACTCAATAGACCTTTCTCATATGAATTAATTACTTTAAAATATATTTCCTCTCCTTAGCATTCCATGTGCTTATATTCTCTTTCCTTGCATTTTGTTTAATTTTATTTCTTGTCGTTGTACTGTTTGCTTCTACTGTATGTACATCTTTAATCTTTTATTTATTACGCTTACTTCTTCATGGATTTTACCGAATTACGATAACCACCACTTCTCTGTATCTGGTAAGAAGGGTTAGGAAAATCATTACTGAAGAATATTACGAATATTTACGTTGTCCGAAGAAAACTGGAAAGATTTTGTAAAAATACATTGTAAAATTTAATGAGTAGAGTCGCCTAAGAATAACTCGCCTTCCGGTTTTGTGCGTTCCATTCCTGGAAACATTTATAAAAATAATTTCTCGTAACGCCATTTAGCAGTGTCGTCACACTGATCTGAAAGTTCAAGTAATTAAAAAAGAAGCCTTTCAGCTTAATTAGGTGGGTACGGAAAATGTTCCAAAATAGATTTTGCTTTATGACTGAAATAATATTATATATTTGTGCCTGGGATGTGCAGCGGAAGAAACGTGTCCTAGTTTATTACTCATTTGTTGATTTGTAACTGCTTAAATTGTAATAGAGATTTCTCTTACAGCGAAAATTTTGCAGCAATTATAAACAGTTTTGTTTTCTGTAAAGTAAGCCAATGTCTTTAAGTAAATAATACATATTTTTGCTGTCCGTTCTATACAGTCAGGCAGGCAATTTTAAAACAGCTTTCCCCTGAAGAAAATTAATTATTATGTTTTAATTAAATTAATATAGACTTGCTGCATTAAGAAGAAAGATAGAATTAAATACAGTAGATTACATAATAAATACTGAGTTCCTTTAATGTTTTATATCTTGCGAATTTTAAAGAGAGTTACCACACGTCTGTTTGCTTAAGCAGAACGAAGATGAGGTTGTTATAAAGAGGCGAGAGGATGTGACGAATTTTCCTAGTCCCTTCTTCTATAAGAGGGCTCTGAACGAGATAAGGGCAAGGGCGACGAAGGGACAATATCATCAACTTCTCAGCTGCTGTAATTAAAAGGAAAAGCTTTTGCATGTTGATTTGTTCTCCACTTGCATCCTCCTCTCTTCCCGTGTCGGCAACGGCACTGCTTATACGCCGCTTAAACCACAATTTTAAACGGAAACTTACGGAAAATGTTGATTTAATTAACTCTAATTCTATTCATCTTTCTCTAGCGCAGACAAGCCTTGCTGTTGTGTTTCCAGTCCACCCAGCCGACAAGACGTCAGAGTAAAATCCACGCGTTTTAAACTTTAAAGTTCTTTCGCTTCGCTCTCGTGGCAAAGACAGGGATAACGACAGAATAATCATAAAGCGAGGCAGCTGCTTCATATTGGATGTGACAGACGATTTGAAAAACGTGGGCATAATTTGCGTTAAGATGAACCTGAGAATAATTCGTTTTTTTTAAGTTCAAATATAATCTTCTGTCACCAGCTTCAAAGGGAAATGTTGGAAAACAAATCAGGAAATTACGTCCTTTAATACACCAAGGAAGGAAAAATATCTCATTGTAGGAGTCAGAATATAGAATTCGAAGACAAATACTAGGCTTTTATTTACAAAATCCGTGTTCATCCTCCAATCAAGAGAATAAACAAAAATGTATAACTGTTTATTTTATTCTTTTATCGAGTTGAACCAAACACACTATATTCAAGGGTTAGATAAGCTGTTTGTAGGTGCGTGGTTAATTCTCCATTGCTGAATAAATATTGTTTCACGTACATGCGTATGAAACGCGCCAGATTTTTGGCTAGCGAACAACTTCTCTACCACTGTACTTTTAAACATAGCACTAAACTATAAAATGAACAGACTGCCAGTACTTTCTTTGCTACTGACTATATCTCGTAGCTTCAAAGAATTTTTTTTGTGTTAAATATAAACATTTTTTTTGTAAACATGGCCGGTTTCCATATCTGTAAATATAACTTTGATTCAACAGAACGGATTACTGACGACCGTATTTAAAAAGAAATACCTAAACATTTCATTACATTGCGTGATCTAGTTCTTAGATCTTCATCCAAGTCTTACAAATATTCTGCACTTATTATTGTCGTTCTTTTACAGTGGAGACACCAAAGTGCGAAAAACTTCATTGCTGCTATAAGGAATATTTGCTGATTCCAAAACACTTAAGTTCTACAGGCATTTAGCTATTGAAAATTTCGTTCACGTCGGATGTACAAAGTGTCCCGAGGGAGTGGCAGTAGACAATATTCGTCTTCTCTTTATAACAGATGTGGAGAGAGGAAATATCGGTCACTGTAAATTGCATAAGTTGGACACCCTGAGCATATTTTTAATAGATGTCTAAAAATTCCAGTATTTTCGGGGCATTATTTGTATAGAATAATGAATTTTGTGCATCATTACTATGTGTTCTGTACTTTATTATATTCAATAAGGCATTGATTTAGTTTTTCGCAATGTTAAAATTACGTTTCTTTTTTTTTGTGTGTGGCAACGATTGCTGCAAATTTTCTCATAAATCAAAGTTAAAGAAATCCTAGTTTGTTATTTCTTCCTCCAGGAAGTAGAAATGCATTTAAACAAATTATTATTATTATTATTATTATTATTATTATTATTATTATTGGCTGATTCAGTAATTTTCCAAGCTGTGTTTAATCGAAGATCTGTGGCCCCCTCCTACAAACATTTCCCAATCACGTCACAGTTTCACCGAGTTTTCGTGGTGTTAGAGGGTAGTAGAAAGAGAAGTGGTATTATAACATATTAACTCAGCTTGTAGAAATCCGGCTTCACAGCGATGGTGCCCGGGGTCTGTAACAAGTAACTAACTGAGAGTTCTGTTTGGAAAAAGAGTTGCTTAGCCTTGCTTGAGGATGGGATTAAACAGTTCTCGAAGTACAAACGGTACTCGAGCGTCAGAAATGATGGCCTAATTGATGTCACGCCCACAAAGGAAAGGAAGTAATCCCCAACCAAAATAAAACCTTTTCTTAGTCCTTTCTCCTTTTCTCTTGTCGCATAACCTTTAATTTTCCTTTCTCTGTCCCAATTATGCATGATTCCGCCTGGCACCGAAGTACTGCAAGAACGTGCCTGAAGTATTTTCGACTGTTTTACTGGGAAAATCACAAGATATTTCCAGTTAATTTGATTCTGTTTACTCAAACGCATACTTTTGTGCTTTATCATCATTAGCGCATGTCGCTTGATATTTTATAAAACAGAATTCCACATCTATTACATAAGCAAATCGTAAAATGCAAATCACCAAAATGACATTGTTTTTAGTTTATCACATGATTATTCCTGAAAGTTCATTATGTAGCATATCTGGTTAAGTGAACGCAGTTGAACACTGTGGAACAAGCTAAGGCTAAGAGTGACTGTTCACGACGACTTAGGAAGTTCTGTAAAAATTTTCTCGCATGAGATCCACAATACATCTCACACATAACAAACGGACTTATTAATTGCATCTTCACATCAACCATATTGCTGTGCGTTCTTGTAATCTCCAAAAAATAAATTTTTCATTCGATTATACTATTCTGTTTCATTAGGCATATTTTTAAATTTTCATTTCCGACTACAAGCTTGTAGACTATAAATTCAATAGTTTCAGAAATGACTATGGGAATTATAAAGTTTTTAAATAATTAAACTAGGCCTTTGTCTAATTATGTACAAAATCCTGCTCTCGTAATGATAAATTCAATACTTATTAATTTACCTTGGTGAAGGGGGCTTTCCACGCATTTTCCATATGAAAATATTATATAGTAACACCTCCGTATCTAAATTTGATGGTCGTGTGATTTTTCTTGCAATTTATAAGCTTTTTAGAAACAAGAAATCATATTAAGAAATAGAACATTGGCAAACTTGAATCTACACCCAGCACAAGCCTCAACTAGCTGGATAACAAGATCAGTGATCCACTGTATGGGATACCACCGAGCTACGTGACTAAGACAGAAGAAATTTAATTTTTTATTTCAAAAGTGTTAGCCGGGCTAAAAGGGTTAACATAAACACTTCTGGTTTATTGTTTTAATTTCCTTTATTATTAATATGAAACGACACTAATTGACTGCTTTTCGAGACACAACACACAGGACCAAGGAATGCGTTAGCAATAGAACCGTATAGAACCACGCCTACCTTATCAGAAGCCTAGCAAGTAACATTACGAGAGAGCTCTGTGTGAATTAGAACAAACAGAAATGCGATCAACTCCTTGTACTGTGCTGGATTTCTGTGACGTCAAATTTAAAATGAAACTAATTTTACGTATTATACACGTGTCAGTAGTCTGTTGATTAGAAACTATTCGAAACTGTTAGCCCCTCTATACCAATTAAAAGCATTTACGAGAAAATCAAATTAGATTCATTCTCAGTCAACAGTGTTCGATTATACTTAACTGTAGAGATACAGCAGTACGTAACACGTGTCACCATTGCCTTTAAAATATAAACAGTTCTTGCGGCCCGTGTGACGTCATGTTCGTCTGTTTCAGTAAGAGAGAAGGAACGGTGAAACGATAAATGCGAAATATCTGTAAAAGATATTTCTCAATGCCCACGAAAGTCTTATTGTGCTCTAGGGCTGTCAATTGGCATTTCTGAGCCTGAATATTTGAATTTGGACTTAAGTATGAGAATGTACACATTCATCATTTTAAAATCCTGTAGTACAGAATATATGTCAAAATATGGATAAATACACTACTGTCATTGCCACATCCATAAGATCTACCTTAATATGAAATTCTCATTTTTTTTTTTTTTGGGGGGGGGGGTCCTTCCAAGTGGAAGTTTCCACGGAATTTCTCCTCGTTAACTTCGAGCGTAACTCAAAGTAGGAGGAATGACTCTTGACAACAAAATAAAGCTAAACCTATATAACATATAAAACTGAGTTTCTGTTCATTCAGAACACACACGGTTAAAAATAATAGATGTGTTAATGATCTTGAAGAAGAAAATAGTCTGTTGTGAGCAGAATACAAAATCCATGTTACACGCTAAAACTTAAAGGTAATTATCACCGAGGTTTAAAGTTTAATCTTTTATCTATATACATAATGCGTAAATTTATAATTATTTGCTTTCATATGTTTTCACCCTGCAAGATGTTGAGTCACATACATTTTAATAATAAAAAGTCTTATGTACCACCTAATGATGGTCAATATCTAACGAAACATGTAGTGGTGAAAATATAGACACTAAAATGAAATGTATATAGAAGAGTGGTATTAATATTATTACAGTATATTACACAGCAGGATGCCCTTAATTAAAATTTGTTACTTATTTTCTGTTTAATTTTCCTCTACGTAAGCTCCTACGTTCTAAGTCTGATCGGCACAGAAGAGAATTACAACAAACGTAATTTCATTACGTATAGCAAAAGAGCGTGACGTGGAAATAAGATGCGTGTGATTTATTACGAACAAGAACAAGTGGGTTGTTATTTTTCATATCAAGTCCCGTGTGATAGAAAATGTAGGAACACCAGTTACACACAGCTTAGGGATTAAAATTCCAGTATTTTGTATATGATGCGCTTAAAGGTTTATGATTTAACATTTCGTTTTTGGCTTTACGTTTACCGCAATCCTTGCTTCGGAAAGAAGTTTCTACACAAAATCTTCATTCGAGATCTTGTTCCAATTTCCTGAGGTCCGGGGCTTTGAGTCTGCACTCAAGAAGAGGGTGGGTTGAAGCCAGAGAAGTGTTGGCTGATATCCGCTGCAGGAAACCGACCTCCAGTTTGGATATTGGCGATCGGTAGCGTTTCTCGCTCAATGACCGCCTGGTTCCGAACTTACAGGCATAACCGAGGTAAAGTCAAACCAGCACAATCAATATCATTCCACTGTCCAAACTTTCAAAATTACTCCACTATATAATGATCTAGCAATTTCGTGACAGTTTTCAAAGTATAACTTCCTACTAGAGCAATGTAATTCTAATACAAATAATTCGGTGTGAAAAAATGCACTATATAAAGCATTGCCGGAGGAAGAATATTAAAGAATTCAAGACTCTACAATAATAGTACAAAGGCTAAAATATCATTTACTCTATTGTGGGAAAGTCATAATTCTGTACCCGTGGCACGTTATAACTCGCAAGGAATACACGCGTATTCTTTTACGACTTCATACAGCTTCATTGCGTACTGCGCTGTTACAAACGCGGTTTTAAGGTCTATATAAACTCACCAGAAACACGTGTTGAAACGTAATTTATATACTTCTATTAGTTCTATATACGGCTGTTTTAACACAGGAATACTTAATATATTTGGCAACATTTTTAAATCTGTTTTTATTAGTTATTACATGTTTTAATACACCAATTGTTTATTGAAATTAATGCAATTTCTTAACTAAACTTTCCTGCATTCGTAAAACACATGGTAGCCCGACTAGAACACAACCTGTTCTATGTTAGCATTATATCTCAATTTCTTTTAACGTATTGGGTATCTTGCCATAAAGACCCATTACTTCCGATTTTCCAATGTTTATATGGAACTTATCTTTATTTAATATGCAATTCACCCGTTGAATACAACTGTTTATACATTTTCTTTGTTCTTAAATTAAACTGGGCAGCATTTAAAACCAATGACCTTCGCCTTCGGATGTATTTTTAAACGACTTTTTCATTATGAATTATTGTTTCAGGTTCCCATTAATAATATTTAAATATAAGCTATTCATTTTACAAGATATCCAGATCGTCAGATACACTCGAAAGGAATAAATTATACTTTGAAACTTCTAATTAAATAATTTACCTCGAAAGACGCTCCTCACGACACCTGAATATCAGCATTGATGCTGTAAGAATCTTCATGCTACTCGCAATTAAATTTTGCTCTTCTGGACTGCGACAGTGGATAGTAGAAACCGACGTTTCGGAGGGACTTACAGTATGCATCTACAGATCGAAGTCCAGTTCCTGAAGACTGTCGATAGGTATTACTAAATCGTTGGTAACCAAATGTCAGAGTACATGGTGTCACAATCCAGAAGACAGAAGACCAAAATAGTTATATTCATTTCCGTAAGAACCTCACAGCTCAGATATAGCAATTTCCGGTTCAACAGAACAGCAGTTATTTCAATAAACAGCGACACCGCAAGCCTTATATACAACACGCAATTATTTAAAAATATCTTAATTACTTGTGCTGCAATCTGATATCGGCCCATTAGATTTGGGAATGGTCTACAGGGACACAATAGCTTTGATTTAGAGACTGGGATTCCCTTTCTGGCCGTATGTTCTCTACGCTAGTTGTCGTTATTGTGCGAGTTCTGTGTGCTTGGTTGAACCGGACAGGTATACAAGCTACATGTAGTATTTAGAGCGGTACGATCGTATTTGATAGGGCACACACAAAACAAGCAGTTCCACTGACGTCATAGATGTGATCACTCTGTTGTCGATGTACACAACAGAAATATATGAAATGCTTTATACGTCTGTGCAACGCGATTCAATTATGAAAACGCGGAAGTCCACAGTACATAAGAGTATTCAATAAACACAAATGGAATGGTATGCTCCAACGGATACACATATTTTCGAAATGTGTTTATTGTGAACCGCCTATGTTCATTTTTTGTAACAGAATATATAATATTTAATTTCTTTCGTAATACCAAACGTGGGCTGAAATGTTGAGGCAGAACTCAGTGCTAATAATTCGTATCTTACAGCAATAAATATTCCGTGGATTCTATTTTAATATTATTCACTTGTCCATGCAATTTAAACACTATTTATTATTGTTATTTCTTCATTAAAAATTTATTTACTTCTTATTTCTCATTTCCAGGATAGAAAATCTTTCAATTTAACAACACCAGCAACGCTCATAAAATTTACCACGACGAAGACTTCTCAGAAGTTTAAACCAAGAAATAACACGCAAGTCTTTTACAAATTTGCATTCATCTTCAGTTGAACTCATGAGTTAGAAATAAAATACCTTAAACTAATTTTTAACGAGAATAGACGGATGAATATTATTACATCAAATATATTAAACATATCAGGAAGAAGACATCAGTAACACGTACGTATGCGTGTGTGCACGCGTATGCACGTATCAACCTTGAATTTAAAAACGTCCCCAAACTCTCAACTACATCTGCCTAAGCAACAAATTATTACGATTGAAAATCAAATGGACGGTCGATCTAGGTCTATAGAAAACAGACGCCAAGTAAAATTACGAGAGCGGACAACACCCACAAATTTCTCTTCTCTTTCGCCATCATGTTATTGTACAGACATACCTTTAGGTTCGTTTCTTGTACTGAGGTAGTCGTGTCTCGGCCGTCGGTAAGTAAGTCTTGAATGACCTGTCGCACTCATCACAGAAACAATATCACGGGTTCTTCTACATCAACCCCCACTGTTCATACTGAAGCCCGCACTCATTTATTCTGAGCAATGCCTTGCTTTTTCCCCACACCGTTCACTTGTCTATGTTTAAGTATGAAAAGAGTTTGAAGCCATAAACGAACGAATATGGAGCCACAACTCACCAGAAAATAATCTAACGTTATCTAAGAAATTAAAATGGGCACGCGGTATTATTTAGACGTGCACTGTTGATGGGTATGGATTTTATACTTGATGATTGAAAATCAGTTGCAAATATGGTCTCGACAGTCAAAGTCAACGTTCGATAGATGATTGATGTTTCCATTCTGATACACAGTCTGATGAATGAGGACTTCATTGGCATTAAAATTATTAATTAAGAAAATTGATGTGCAAGCACTACGTGGTTTTAGATTTTATTGGAAATTGTGGTGAGTCAATAACTCTCAGACCACACGTCCATTTTAAATTATTTTGTTGATTTACGATAATGGAATGCAGGCTGAACATAATGTACTAACATTCCACACAACTTTAATTAATACTTAATAGTATTATTACACTGAATAATAGTACGGTATTTGTTATAAAACGAGATTCGATTACATTAAATAATAATAGTTCTATAACAGAGCTAATCATATGACATCACATTTAAGGACCAGGTACAATATAAATTATCTTTGGTGTAATAGTATAATAATTGAAGTTCCTATATAAAGAATTTTAATAGGTCACGAGATACGAACCCACCTTTAAGGGTGATGCAAGGAGGGTATTTAACCTACACAATATAATTTTACTAAAAATTCAAAGAGAACGGCATTGTTATCAAAATGGAATCAATTAATTTAAAATGATTGTCGGATACTTGCTTAGGTATTTGTAAATAAATACGACTCAGATTCAATTTAATTTGTTTGATGATGCGAATCAACCAACCAAGTGTAGTAATTCCACTCATTGTCCTGGCATCTCTTATTTATTTTTTCTTTCATTTTCATTTGTTTACGCCTGTCAGTATTTCACATTAGAAAATAGCTTGACGTGATAGGCTGAATTGAGAAGGATACGGAAAGAATCGGCTGTGGCCTGACTTAAGATACTGGGATGCTGTGGATTATATAAGCCTACATCAGGTTTAGAAAAGGATTTTATGGCGGATCTTATAAATACGGTAATAAAAATGTAGGTTCCATAAAACGTGGGAAATTTCTTGATCACCTGGGGAATCATTAGCTTTTCACGGATTCTGGAAGTAGACACCTGGGTTTGTCTATAATCGCATATAACAGCATTTGCGTTTTATAGCATCACGAATTGCACAAAATAAGCTTATGGAGTGGATAAGAGTGTATGTGTTTACATGTGTCTGTCAGAGCCTATTATCCGACGCTCTCTGAACAACAAATGAGGTCGCAGATGTGGATCAAAGGCCGGGACTGAGGTTCAGGTTTCTGACTAATGCGTCTGCGTAGCGAAGTTCATTCAGCGATCACTCCCTACATTAATCACAACCACTCCTGAAATAATTGCTGTCCACCTGACCCCAGGGTGGCCTCCGAGATTCAGTGAAGCAAGAAATAGGAAGTAAAATGTTACTGGGGCCTGAAATTAGGGTCCGTTTTGTGCCGTGTCGCTCGGCAACGGAGGAAAGAACAGGCTGTGGCATTTGTTTTGATGTCAAAATAAAATCAAATCCAGCGCATATGTAACTATAAGTTACTTGTATCGACCTGTACTTCAGATGAAACAAAACCTCACTCTAGCGTTTGTTGAACTTCACCTTAAATTCCTGTCTCCCTACTGTGGATAATTATCGTATTTCACCGATTTTCAGAAGCGATTTTCAAGTTTCAAACGCTTATTTACAAAATCTTTATATTTCATGTTATTAATTACGGAAGATTCAAAAACATGTGGATTATCTTTTGCACAGAATTAGCAAAATTACATTAAGTGGCGAAGATAAGATCGTATGTGTCTAAACGTAGCTCGGTCTAGAGAAAGTTGCTAAACTTCCAATAAGCATCACGACAGCAATAATATTATGACGTGGAAGATGGGTATTGTAAGCTTTTTGCCACAGTATTACGCAGTAAGTCATGCCAGACTCTTATTTATTCAGGTGCGGAAATTCTGAACTAGCTGATATACTACTAAACTGGTTTCTTAATAAGAACTCTTCTGCATGCAGTTCGTCTGTATCAACCACTTAAATAACATGCGGATTGTATGGCCAGTTTGGAATAAAATTTGAAGGCTTGATCGATTTTAAGTTTTTGTGGTTGCTCACTGTGCGCATTATTGTGTTAATATGGAAGGTCATTCTACAGGCCTCCAACAACAGTAAGCTTATTATTTCTCTTTTAACATGGGGTAACTCATCGAGAGTATTCAGTACGTCTGATGAAATGTACAACGAAACACTGTCATAAATGTCATGACATTTATGGTGAGCGGTAATCATTAATCTATACGCATATATATATGTCACATTACTGATGGATCGGTCGTCATAATGTTGGAAGGATATACTTTTAACTGCCGTTGAAACTGCTACAGCATAACCTACAAATGAATGTTTGAAGATAAACGGCTTTGATACAAATTTATGGTCATTAATATTGACTAAACGCTCTGTAGATCACAGTGAAGATGAACAATGTTATTATTGAAGAGCATAGATTCTCGAGCTTATTAAAAGATATTTATTAAACTATTATGAAATTAATATAATTTTATCTTTTAAAAATAAAATTGTTTTGAGGATTTCTGTCTTCTGGGTTGTTGCGTTGTGTAGTCTGGTAGATGTTTACCAACGGAGGCAGTATGACCTCTGAAACGTTGGTAAATATCTACCATACTACACAGCGCAAAAACCCAGAAGACAGAAATCCTCATACTCACCGCTGTGAAAACCTCAAATCATACAAAATTGTTTTCGTTTATGGAACAAAAATTCCCAATAAGGAATTCTGAATTCTCGCTACATTCAAGTTTTTTATAATCCCAATTGTAACAGTATGAACCTTTCTTTTTTACTGTTTCATCTGTGCTCTTTTCTTTTCAAGTTACAAAATCAGCATTTTCATTACACACGTGACGAATTAGTGGGTTCAAGTGCGATACGAACGGGAATAGGGCGGCTGAATGACTGTAAATTGTCAATGGTATGGCAGAGGCAGGGTCTCACAGATGCAGCTAATGGGGCGGATTGGACCACATGGCTGAAAGTCGGGTGGTATTACAAACCTGGGCATCCCCTGCCCACAGAACATTGCGAGCGATTCGACCGAAGTCCTCTTACTAAAACTCTTTTTCTTCATGAAAACAGAAGAAAAACTCACTCATCTGAAATAACCAGTTTTAAGGAGGTTAACTTGGACTATTGCACAAAAGACGTCAATATTCTTTTATTCTGTTACTTATAATCCCCTCTGTGTTATGTATCATTCCTTTTTCTTTGGAACTGTCATCTCTACATCACAAGAACAAAAAAATATAACAATAACTCAATGGTTTTAAAGAATGTTACTACTAAGACTTTACGGCTGACATTTTTAAAAACCTCTAGATTAAAGGTTCTTGTTTAACCGAAAACTCCGCTTTTACATAAACCTAGAATATGAGAGTTTTGAATGATATACTTCCTCAGTTCGGCTACGTGAGTTTATGAGTTCTGAGCAATTGTTTTCGTTGCTTTTGAGACCCCGAGGAGTACCGTGTTACCTTAGGATTATAAATGCAATTGTAATGTGTTCTTACACATGTATCAAACATCTCGCAATCGCCTATCAAACGTGACGAAGGCATTGACGTAACTGTTTGTAATAAGTGAGGGTGTGGAATAATACGCCATTTGGATTTATTCTTTCCAAAATGAAACTTTAATTTATACATGTTTGGAAATCATTTACAATATGTTTCTATATATTACTCTGTGGAAGAATATTTATTACTTAAAGCACATCAATGTTACACCATTCGTCTTAGTGTATTTGTGTTTCATGTTTTTAGCTTAGTTACTGGTTCAACAACATTCAGAAAGAAAGCGTTATTAACAGTACATAAAATGTTAATCTCTCAATCTGACATTTTTATTCACCGATACAATCATCTCCCGTATTTCTGTTATTAAGATCTAGCCGTTAAGCTTCTTAGATATATGTACACAGGTTTTAACCCTACAAATTATCACAGCTATTTTGCTCGCCCAATAATTTTTGTGACAAGGTGAAAGGCCATAATAAAGTCTCAGTATCAGCCATCACGGAAACTTAAACATATGTTAATTATGTTTAAATATAAGGTGTGACAATATTTCTTGACGTAGAAAATACAGCGAACGTAAATTATTGCAATTTGCAACCAATATGCTCTCATTATAGACCAATTAATACATATATTTCACTTTGATTGCATGGAATTATCTTCAATGTTCAGGTTTTTCGTCTCTGTAAAGAATTTCTGAGGCTGGACTTTCGCACGTGTCACAAAGAGAAGAAACAATAATCTCAGCATAGCGTGGCTTCTGGTAATAATTTCGTTAATTTAAGGAAATAATTCAAGGCCCATGGAATGATGTGCTTCTTAAATCTAACTTTGACAAGAAATCTGGTTCCTTGTAAACGGACATTAATTTTCTGTGCAGTTTAAACTTACTTTTCTCACCAGGAATATTCTGATGATATGTAAGTGTGAATAAAATAATAAATTTACTTTGCAGCATCCTTGCGTTACATAAAGTAGGCCAACTTACTACATGATTGTGAAGATTTTACCGTACATTCAGAGCACAATCAGGGTATTTCTGTACCGTCGAAAACATTTTTTAAAAATATAAAGTTATTCCAAAAGTAATATATTAATTATTATCTATATACTATATATTTCATAAGGAATATAAACCTTGCTTTACATCTTATAAAATTGTAAAAATTTGCTTTGGACCAAAAACAATATGTACAATAAATTCCGAATTTTGAACGTAACAGAACGTAGGCCGTGAAGCGTGTACACTGCAGTACCCGTTTTTCGTTGTATCCAACATATGAAAGATTTTTCAGATAAGACGAATATGACCTAGGGTTTTTAGTAAGCTCCCATATATCTATAGTACAATCCTGATACTGCATTACTTTTATGTATGAACTCACTCTAAATTTTCCGACGTGGTAGATTTTAAACCGCGTTATTACTCAGCTTTGTATCACGAAAAAATTATGTATTTTCTACAGGGAACAAAATTGTAACTTCCACTACAGCAATTTGTTTTGCTGTACGCCTTCCCTCGATGTTATTTGGTACTACCAATTAAATAGCAGCTTCGAAAATTTACAGGCCTATCAACACACTGAATGTAAATTTGTAGGCTTGACACCGAACAAAGCAAATTTAGAACAAAGATTAAACAGTTTAATGGCTAAAGGAGGATGAGAACATAAACTAAATTTACGTGACAAATATATTATTTTTTAAATAAAAAAGACTATTTTGTAAAATTCAAATATCGTGTACACACGAATTTCGTAAATTGATGATATAGGAATTATGGGTGTAAAAAAAAACCAGTTTACACAATATATTACTTAACAGGGAGAATTATTTAATTGCAATATAAACTCAAAAGAATGTGTAACGAATTTTGTTAAAATAAGTCCGATGCAGCCCAAAATGTTGTATAACTTTAGACCTAAATTTTATTTCCAAGAAATAAAGGAACAAGTATATAATTTAATTTATTACCTACTTATTATACAAATATAAGCTACATGATGCTATGGAACATAATATTAACCTCATTATGCTAATTAAAATCTTAAAAGTATATTACAGTTTATGGGTCTGTCTGTATAGTATTGCAGGGAAAGTTAAATAAACCTTAGAGAAAATATTAAATATGCGTTATACTTTGTCCAAAACGATGGATAACATAAAAGGAACGTTACTCCAAATTTCAATATAATTGGTTATTATGGTTTTATGCAGATGAGCGAAAAATAAGGGATCATTGTAATATACCTTATGGTAGGCCTAGTCAAAATTTGACTTCTTTTTTCAGTGAACCTGTTTTTTACTTATAAAGCAGATAATAATTTCGGCGTCTACTTCTTATTTTACTAGACATAATAAAAATCCGTAAGGAACATTATCTAGGTTAGGTAACTTACAGATTCTTTTCTAAAAACCATTAAAGATATGTTTATTGTAAGCCTATTCAATCTGTTATCTTGAAGTTTCGTCTCGAATTTATCAGAAATTAGATTTAATAAAATACACACAAATCATATAAGTAAATTGTTGTAATAGCAAATATGTTTTAATGACATAAATTACTTGTGGAAGTGACAGGTCACTTTATAAAATCAATCAATCGAATAGTCAATCAATTTGTCACCACCATTTATTTAATTTACAACGCAACTCAACGAAATGGAATGGAATGTAAAAACACATTAAATTTCTTCTATAGCAATTTCTGTACAGATCTTTGAATTCTGAATGTCATTTATTACCCCGTCATGTGCTTATCAAAGCAAAATGTACTTTATGTGCGTGTTGAGCATTGTGTCAGACGGAACGCGAGTTTATGCCACAAAAAGTCAATATCCTCAATATCCTGACGCACAATACAATTTATTTATTGCGTCATAGAGGCGACAGCCTCCAGATGTGGAAGGAATGCTAGAATGTGTTGAATAAGAAGTCGAAGATGTCTGTCGAGGGTGCTGCTGTAGTTTGGGTATTGGACGGGAGCCAAAAATGGCTGAGAGGAAAAAATAAGTCATGTTAAAAAATATAACAGAGACCCTCAGACATGATGGAATTAATTTTTTGTGCTCAGAACAGGGTACATTAGCGCAATTTTATGAACATAATGCCACATCTTTCAATTAAAGTGGGGATATAATTTTCAAGAATTTTATTCCAAGAAATAAGTCGTTCGTCGCGCGATACTGAGATAATTATAATTAAGTTCTGACGGTAGAGACTGTGGTAGCAAAAATTCGAAAGATGTTACGGTGTTGCCTATGGTAGCGTCTGGTGGAGTCTGCGTTTGGCAGGAATCTGACTTCAGTCGCTATAAAGAATTTGTAAAATTTAATTTGCTTTATAAGGAAATGTTATAAATTTTATACTTCAATGCGATTGCACAGATCAGACTGCAATACAGAGTAAAATTGTTCAACACAAAACGGCTTATTCCTATCAGATTTTACAAGTCATGCGTAAAGCTAATCTTTCTAAAATAACCCATTAACGCCATTAGAAATCGCTGTTTAAAGGGAAGGTAAATTAGGCGATCAGACGCCGTATATAAAGAATACGCTTACTAAAGAAACGATGGTAAATTGCAACGAAGAAAACGTGTCCTTTTGATAATAAGTTTCTCTTCCCCTATTCAATAAGGCGTTTTGCAAAACGTCGTGTGTGTCGCTAACACCTTTAGATTATTTTCCTTTTGCTTAACTAAGCTCTGCTTTCCGCTCCCAAGACCGCCACTGTCTGAACGAGGAACAGGAGAGGAGCGTGAAACAAGCACAGAGTAATGGACATGAACCCTTCAAGAAATGGGGCCACAGAATGATTTCTGAATGATGGATATAATCTTCACATGATTCGCTACAGTTTACTTCTGGAGAAATTGAATCTTCACTCAAAGCAGTTAGCAAATTTTGCAGAAATGTACAGGCTTCAGAGTCAAGAGTCAATTCATAATTTAATATAATTTGCAGGGCTTATTGAAATATAGGGTTTCTACATAACAATAATAATTATTATTCAACATCTTATTAGCCAAACAATATTTTACTTTTGAGTCGTGCTTCATGGCTCGAAGTGGCCTATCTCCCCCTCTCGACGTTCTTTAGAGCCGCTGGCTTCAAGGCCCTGATGAGTCTGCCGGACAGAGGAGGACTCTAGGACCGAGTGCTTGAAGTCATATAGGTCTGTTTTTTGCGTTTCTTTAAAGTTACTAGTCGTAACACCGACCGGAGTCTGAGCCTTGGGGGTAGGGTTGATTGATTGGTGTTTGGATTCAACTCTGTTACAAATAATACTGACGGACGTACTGCAGTTCAGGGCTCGCAGCCGACCACTCTGAAGACTCCAGTTTCCTCAAAAAGTGTCAGAACGTCTTGCTTTGGTAATAAACTGTCGGTTCCAGAGGCGCCTCTGCGACCAAAATCCTACAGATCAAAAATATTTGCAGGTCTTACAAGTCACAGTTTAGCAGAATCTAATAAACTTGGTAAAATATTTCCAGCATTTGATCTTACAATAGCGGGAAACAGTGCAAAATCTAATCTTCTCAGTTGTAATAGAACAACAAATAAGCAATGCAGTGGTAAAATTCTCTGGTTTTAGTACATTCATTGACAAGAGCACAATAGTGAGCGTTACTAAAAGAAAAAGATCTACAGAGAAATCCATAGATGGTCATGTTTGTATACCTTCACAAAGTCCTTTTAATCAGCAGAACTGTGGAGAACCTGATGAAGCCCTTACAAAACCCAGTCTGCTACGTAATGCAACTGATTCAAAGTTTTCAGAAAAGTCGTCAATGGAGGCAAAATGTATGGTACTAAGAAACTGATCATAGCAAATGATTGTGCAAGTTCTTGTAAGACATTTGCTGATGAATTGCCTGTTGTTAAACTACCACATCCTTCAGAACCACAAGTTCCATTGTCGGCGAAAAGGGCTCTTAGTACTTCAGTAAGCGAAACAAATAGCATGCAGAATGTTGGCACTGAAAATTCAACAACTCAAAATTCATCAGTGTTTGTATTTCAAGGAAGTGAACTGTGTGAGTCCTCAAACTTTGTGCTGTCTGGCACAGTACCTTATCCATCATTCATAGCTCAAAATGGAGGTACATTTGTTGTTTCAGAAGCTACACAAACAGATTTAATGTTGCAAAAGGACACAATTGTGCAGACTGACAGTTCTGGTTGCGTAAGGTCAGCTATAGAAACATTATCTGGTCTGTACAAACACCAATCAATTAACCCCACCCCCAAGGCTCAGACTCCGGTCGGGGTTACGACTAGTAACTTTAAATAAACACAAAAAACAGACCTATATGACTTCAAGCACTCGGTCCTAGAGTCCTCCTCTGCTCGGCGGACACACACATCAGGGCCTTCAAGCCAGCGGCTCCAAAGAACGTGGAGAGGGGGAGATAGGCCACTTCGAGCAATGAAGCATGGCTCACTTTGCCATTTGTCAACAAGATATTTACGAAGTACTTCTCATTCTTTCACTTTTGGTATTTTACGACTAGAAACACTGAGTTCGGTTAATATACAGCATAAAGGCAGCACATGCATCACTCAAGATAACTAATTTAAAAACTAAGTACCTATATTAACAAACAGCGACCCCCAATTACATTCTGAGGATCTCTTTGGATGCGTACTTTGGGTTTAAATCCGAAGTACCACACGTTATTGAACACACCTCTCTATAACTGTGACTTTTATAATCATTCATCTCGAAATGCAAGTGTCCATATATTCATGTTTGCACATATAATAAAGTGACAGTTTGCTTAATGAAAGTAAATGACAGTTTAAACAAAGCACGTGGCCATATAGAGCTACAAACTTTACACTTGAAACACGTATAAAATTTATTATAATATATGAAATGTCGATTTTTGGGAGCCGCCGTGTTAAAAATATATTGTATCTATACATATTTTTTTTCTTAGGAAGATTATCTTAAATTCGGTCAACATTTCAGCGTGAATAGTATTTTTCATGCAAACTGTAATTTTCAACACTCCATCCTGAAACTCAACGTTTTCGTACAAAGAAATAGATAACAATCGATTATGAATAAAATTATACTAGTAACATATGCAGCAGGCCTGTTTAAAATGGAACATCATGTTTCCTAGTGAATTCTAATAATGGGAACTGTAACATGTTTTGTTCCACTGAGAGCACAAGTTTTATAATGCGTTTAAGTATTGAGCCAGCAGAGGCCAGTAGTGATGTAGTATGTACGGAGATAGTGAATTTAACGGTATCATCTGACTCATCACAATCAGCCACAGAAACCCAAAGGACCAGTGAAAACTAGTATTTAATAAAATACAACGTAAGAAAACAGTCTCTAAATTTGGATTTCAGCGTGTCATTAAATACTATGCAAATGTCTTTGTAAAATGGTAAATTAAGTGTTCTTATAGATCGTTGTTCTGTCATGGCTCATACGCTCAAAATTCTGCTGTAGTGCTGTTAACTAACAGTAAGTATTCACTCTAAATTTTCTCTTTATTGTCTCGAGAGTTTTATTTAGATAAAAATTTTGTTACGTACATGTCATAGGAAAGCAAGTGAGAAAAGGTATGTCAGTTCAGTAGACTGTCTCTAACTATGTTAATTAACAGTATAGAAATCTCTTCTGTACATTATATTTATTTATGGTTTATTTAATAATGTTGTTAGTAGCTAAAATTATACAGGACGAAGCATAAGACGAATAATGAAATGGAAAGTATATGTAAGGAGCCGGTCATGGCCTAATACTATCCTGGAATTTGCTTGGAGAGATAAGGAAAACCACGAAGACGCTGTCAGGACAGTCGGTCTCCAGACCTAGACTTGGACACGGGACCTCCCGAATGCGAGGCATTAGTGCCAACTACATCAAACAATCTAATTACACTTTCACATAAATTTTAAACAACTTAGCCAAATGTTACCGAAATTTAGTGGAATTGCTGAATTTTTATTATTACCCGATATACTCACAGGAATACTATTCTTCGAGCTCCGACCTTTAACAGATGTGAAAGAACATTTTTTCCCCACATAGTATTATTTAGAGAATTATAAATCTCACAGAGTTCGTGGGCTTCCAGTCTGTGTGCCGTAAATACAGCCAGCCCACGTCATTGCTAACTTACAGCACGTTACCTGTGCAGAAACTCGGCTGTCTCAAAACACTTTGCAAACCATGTGTTGACATTTAAAAAGGCAGGCTGCATGGTAAATCTCCAAACGAGACACCTGACACATTCCAGAACCGCAAGCTACAAACATGTGGCAGTTCCCATCTAGCAAGCGTTAATTCTATGTACTGCTGAAACCATTCGAATCAGTAATATTGATTCTATAGCATTTATGCAGAACAGTGATTCAATACGTGTTAAATTATATATTCTGAATATTTTAACAAGTACAAATAAATTAAAATCTTTCCCACGCTGAATACCGGTACATTACTCGGTACGTTAAAATCTGACTAGATTATTAATTCCAGTAAACTTAACCATTTTCCAATATCTTAATTACCGCCAAATTTTATATTAAATATATTAAAACCGTAACAATTTAAAAATATGTTAATTTTGTCCAGTTTTTCTTTCATGTTGAAAGATTTGTCTTTCGGATTACTAATTTGAGTGTTGTTTTACGATATATTTTATGAGCATTGAAATCTGAAGAGTTCGTCTTCAATATCTACACACATTCCGCCACTGTTTCGGCGTAAAGCACGTGTCCTTATATTTAAACACAAGAAGTTAAAAACTTACAGAACACAATTACGTGGCGAGAAATTTTCACGTCACTTAAATCGATATAATAATTACAATAATAAATTGTTAAATAGTTCAGGCAAATTTTAATTTTATCCAGGGAACCCACAAATGAATGATGGTCCATTGACAAACTTGAAAAGGATTCGAATGCTGACAGAATACCACGTGTGCATACAGTCTGTTCCATACGTTTACATAGTGAGTTTAAAGAGTTTGATAAATATGATGGCAACTCATCGTGCTAATACATGGTCCCACTGACACATTAGGCAGCTTTAGTTGTGTATTAGGCCTGTTTTTATGTAAAATTAATTAAACACGCTCTGAGAAGTCAGGCTTTCATATAACAGTGGCCACACCCTATTGTTTAAACACTGTTATGTTGCATGTGGACTGAAATCAATGGAGGAGCGCGGTTTACCGTCTCCCATCTACTAAGCTGCTTAAACGATATTTTACGTGTCAAGAACAGACTACACTTAGGCCATATCCGTTTTTACCAAATAGGGCCACGAAATTTCACTGAGCGTATCGAATATGAACACAGCTCAAAACTCTACTAAACTATGTATGCAAACGTATACTGTAGGCCTGTTTTGCATCAGAAACTGAAATGCGTTATATACTTAGAAATTACTTTGGTGTATAAAATCTTTGGTAAATGGTTCCAGTCTTACCCTGTTATCATGTTATAAATACGAAATATGTTGCTGAAATGGAGTCTTGTTTCTTTCCCACTCGGCAATTAGCCTCGTGACGTCAGGACTGACAATATCGGCAATTTCATCACAACTTATCCTCTCATAAATTAGTTTAAAAGTAATTAGAGCAACAGATGGGAAATAAAACATTTACATAACATGAAACATGATCGAGCAATCTCCTAAGTTATATAACATTCATTATCATTTAAGAAAAACAATTTTATATTAGTATATGTTAACTTCCGTCACAATAATATTTTATTAAATATTGTCGTTCCACAGGATTTGATTTATATATATCAGTAAATTCTGGTATTTTCTTTCCGTGGCCAATGCTTCTTGAACACAACTGTTTGGTTCTCCTGTCGAAGTACCGCAACATTATTTGAGTTAAGAAACGCACTAGAAAGTGGTAGACTGGCCCTCATGTTCCTGTCACGTCATGATAATGTTAGCAGAGAATGTGCTCCTAGTTGTGTGTATATTGCCTGTCTCGAAGAAGATGAAATAGAAGGAATTTATCCGTCCGTGTTTTCTGTAATTAAGTAATTCCTCCCCTCAGAAGAAAGCCGTCTCTCGCTGTCTTGCTGGAGACGCAATGAGGTTCTTACCAGAGGCTGAATCAACCTATAAACAGACAGAAATGGAAATAACAAGTAAGAATGTGATTACCACTGGAGTCAGGTGAGTTTTATAACGATGTGAGATTTCAGGTTCTCGTGGCGGAGAGGATGAAGATGGCTGTCTTCTGGGATGCGCCTTGCAGACTGGTAGAAGGTGCTGACTGCCCCCATTACCAGGGTAACAAGTTGACAACTCATTGCTCTTACGATGAGACAGAAAGTACTTCTGAAACGTCGGTAAATATTTACCAGACTACAGGGTGCAACATCGCACATGATACCCATCTTCATGATAAGGATATATTTCTTTCTCTTCGGAAGATACTCAAACTATTCGGCTTCGCGATAAATCAAATATCAGATGCGCTTTTGCATTAAAGTATATTGTTGTATAACAAAGAAACAGCGCTGAAGATGAGTCGTTAAGTAGTATGATTACGCTTCTACGGTTCCACAGCAGCCTGATCGGACACCGAATGCAGTCGGTGGATAATTACGAAGACAGAAGTATTTTATATTATACGTAACACGCTCAACTCAACAGAAGCATAACAGCAGATACTTGGAATAATTCAGAACTTAATAAGATTGAAGAGGTACAATCTTTATCGGTGCATACGAAATTTTCACACGAGTTCCTTGCACTTGGCATCACTGAATAGATTTGTCTAAGATATTAAGTCTTACTCACAAAAGAATTGGTTCGCATAAAAATTAAACTTACGTACTTATAGTTTCCACTTTTGTCGTCACTAGACACATGGACGTGTGGATTTCAAACCTTATATTCGTCTTTATCGTCTATTATTTAGTGTTCTGTCTGATGACAGGTCCATATGAACAGGATCCTTCCATCCTTTTCTCGGACTGGGACCTGTTCATATACGTTCTTGGCAGATGATCCAGAAGTGGTTTGCCATTGCCTTCTTCTGTGTGTGAATGAAGTAATTGTTGGGATGCCACGGAGGAAAACTCCGTGTTTCATTTTGTTTACCAGAAATGCAATTAGGTCATCGGCTAGCGTAGATTCCGCCAGACGCCACCATAGGCGTACCATAGTTTTGATTGGATTTCTTGCTACCAGCGTCGCCACCGTCAGAATGTAATTTTAATTTTTTCTCCTACATGTATACATGAATAAGTTATCGAGTTTCGATTCCATCACTTATTTTTAATGCCCCACAGAGGGAAAAAAAAAGACCATCGGAAGCTCATACACACTGCTTGTAACTGGTGTAGGTGTTTTACTGGCATGTGTAGTTACTGAACGTTCTGTATCTGGGTTTTTGACTAACTGTTTGGTGCTAACACTGTCTCTCTCTCTTGCAGCAGTGACAATTAATTTACCAGAGGCCGCTGGCCTGGCAGTCCGTTATGAGGGCGGGTGATGCCGACTGCACTGCATAGGAATCAACAGCAACATGTGTTGCAACAACCAGTAAACGTCTGCGGGTGACCATCGACCAGCCACTCCACTAATTGGTCATTATTGTTGGTTGGTATGATGTCACAGTAACCATGAGGATTTGAGGTGTTTGTGTAAGCAACGTTCTGCTGTTTACAGAAACTAAGTTCTGCCCTCTTAAACATAATTACAAACCCACATGCACACTGAACAGTAAATACTTCCGGAAACCAAACAGCAGAGGCTAACCACAGACTATGACAAACTGGCGTAAAATCAGTATCAGCAAGTCATTGATTTTTAAGAGAAGTAAAATGCTGGGTGATTTTAATGGGTCAAGCTTAAGTCTTAACAGAACCACTCACTAATTCGATGCGTATTTAACAGACACCTAGCATCAATTTAGATTACGTGGCACTGGTCACATTCACTCAATTTCCGTGGATGTATTTATTGTTGCGACATGCAACAAAGAATTTCCTTGTTTCCAATTTTTCACAATCGTTCAGCGATAATGAGATTCTAGCTGACTGGTGATGCACTTTGTATATTTCGGCTGTACTGTAAATTCTTCGGAGATACACATACTTTAACTAGCATTATTTGTTGGTTTATTGGCAACTTTGATAACACTAGACTGCATAGGCTGTTTAGAGTGGAAACCTAAGATTACTTAAGACACGAACAAATAAAAGTTTTGAGAACTGCAAGAATAACTGAACACAGTAAGCTTTAATTAATAGATGGGGAAGTGATTAAATATATTTGAAGGCATTATTCCGAAATTCTCATGGAATAAGTGAGGGAAACCTTGATTTCAGTCTTCATATATTTCACATCTTAAGGTTTGTCATTCTGTTCATTCATAATATATCAGGCGGGCGGAGAAAATCAAATGAGTAGCTTATTGATTTTATTCTTCATTAGGTTAATGGAATCGAGACGGTACAAGATTTTAGTCAAAAAGTCTAAAGAGAAGGGGGAATTTCGATGACCTGGTACATTGGACGATCATATCAAAATTAATATTTAAAATATAGGATGTGAGGATATGAACTGTTTTCACCTAGATATGGATATGTCCATGTTCAGGATTCTTTTAATCACAGTTTACTTAGTTAATTTGTTAGTTAATTAGTTAAGCCTGACTGGCTACGACGGTTCTTCAGACTGGCCTAATAACTCGAATTCTGGAATGGTTAGTAGCGGCCACAGCTGAGGTTTTGTTACGATTCTGAGCTGTGGAGACAACAAGTTATAATTCAGGTATTTCCAGAAAACCACAAATTCTCATTTATCAGATACGACAAAGATTGGTTTACGTTCAATTATTTTGCATACAATTTTATAACTTATATGTGCCCTAAAGGCTGTGGGAAGGGAAAATGAATGTCGACAATGTTTGTGTTCTGTGTTAAATAATGGAGTTGTCATAGTAACAGCCGAGAAGTCCATAAACTAATTGCTTTAAGTACTATAAAACGAAGTGTGTGTTTCCGGGAACACTTCTCTCTACCTCGGTGCTAAAATGAAATGTGTTCGAATTTGAGATCAGATAGGAGATTTACGTTTCACATGGTTGTGAGAATGTTAATGATAACATTTGATATTAAATCATTTTGAGACGATACCACTTCTAAGGCTGGTGTAGATGAGGAAAATATATTCAAACGAATCATTAAGAAATATAAAGTATTATATGGATTAGATGCGTATCAATTCGAGAACGAAATTCTGAGCTCTATAAAATGTAGGAAATTTATTGATATTTAAGCGCTTATCATTTTCTTAAGAATGAATGTTCATCACAGAGTTAGTTAGCATTAATTGTAAACACTTTTAAACCCTCTAAGTTTCTGAACAGCCTTCTCATTCGCTGTAAAGTTCTCTGTCACAACGCTTGTGTGAATCGGTTAAGGTTCTGGTGATTAGTTAAAGCCACGTGGCAGAAAATGAGAAAGTCAGTGAGCGTTGTGTTAGACCTAATTCTGACCTGTATAAATTCATTCTCCACTTGCAGTCAGAACATTCCCCTATCAACTTTCCTGTCCCCATCCACTATTTTAGCCTCTATTCCGAGGAAAGGCGGAATTAATCCGCTTTTCATAATTTTCAACAGAAATTTAAAACCGGTCTTAATTCAGCTTTAGTTTAATGTCTCAGCGACTTCACCAATAACCCATTATGTTCTTCCTCTCTCGTACTCGAAAACTGGCACAAAGCATTACTGACAAATCTAGTCTAATATTAATCGTCATATAGAGGTCTATTGTCTCTTCAGTTAACGGTAACTACAAGCGCTAGAACTGCCTATGATCAACGTTTTGATATTGACAATAATGGGCCAGTCCATTTACCTCAATATTGCTCGCCACTAAATGGGAATGATACAATAGATTTGTGATTGCTGATTACAGTGTTGTGTACCCTAGGAGCGGATAAATGGGTTCATGTCACAGATAGCGATCACCGTGAAACTATGCACACACAGATAAGTACTGTATTGCATACAGGGCTTTAGGAATTATTGCAATTCGGCGATCGATGTTGAAATTCTACACTCATTTTTATGACTGTGTACATATATGATTTGTTTCCTCTGCGTTTCCATTTTTCTGCAGCTGAGCTTTGTTACTCTGATGTCCTCTAAATCATTGTTTCTGTTTCAGTTACCGCCAATCTTGTCTGCATGAAACGTGCGTTTCGTAATAATTCATATCGAAATTCTTTGGTTCGTTTCAGCTTAATATAAAATAAAAAACAAAACAAAATTCAATCCCTGTCAATTTATAAATGGCTCAAAGTAAAAACAGTAGGAAGAAGATACAGTGTACACTTCATTGCTGTCTGTAACTCTGACTTGAAACAGTTACTGATGTGGCGTACATTTAGCGTGACTCCCAACAAAATATCCACCGCTTTTTTATACAATTAACTTTGCTCTATTTACGAAATTTTATCACCAATTCCTGTCATAAGATTTGGGCGAAGTACGGGAAAGGCAAAGAAGTATAATAAATTAATTTGTAACTGCAATTAATGAGCACCAGACCAGCAGAGAAACGTAAATTCGCGAAGAATGTATTTCAGAAATACGTGGCAACACTTCTTCATTCGTATTAATTTATTTCGTTCTTCATCTTATTTATACACGAGTGTGATAACACAACTACAATATCTGCTGTCCTACGTATCTCCCCTCTTCTTCCAGACATTCTCTTGTTTTGTTTTTAAAAGGATATTTTAAGTTAACCCTTGCCTGGGGCGGTCGCTATTAAAAATTAGTTTTAGAGGAAATGAAAGTACTCTACGCTTAAAACCCTAAGTTAAACCATCACCTGTTAGTAAGAAAGCTATTCATAATGCAAGCGGATGTCGCAGCTAAGTAGTTAGCATTTCTGTGCCGTGTTCCCAAGTCCCGAATTAAAATTTTGATCCGGAGACCAGATATTCTGTTGCGGCTGACGGAAATTTCATGAGTCCATTCAAAGAAATACCTGAAAGGCACTTCCGAATACACTACAAAATCAAACAGTCAATGAGTTGGGTCATAATGACTCGTTACGGACTCGTAGTCTAAAAGTCACTTCTGCGGTCTTCCAGGGTTTCTTCGTCCACAAGGTGTGTAGATTTTTTAATAATTTGGGAAGTCTGTCTCCCTGCATTACTTTTACATGTTGAAGCCAATTGATTTTATATTTCAAAATTTTGCCTAAAATTGATTCTGTTTTTATGTCTTCATTTCTTTTTATAGTATTTCCAAGTGCACTTTTCACTGCGTCTCATAAATTTGATCTCGGCAGCTGCAATTGTGTGTTTGTCCTTCTTTTTCAATGTCCAGGTTTCACTTGTGGGTAGTGCCAAAACATTATATATTTCTATTCTAGTTTGCTTTTGGAGTGTTAAATAATATAACGATCAATTCAGTAGCGTATATATTTTGATATACATAGGGATCAATCAGTATATTCAGAACGGATATAAACACAATGACCAGGTGTGTCTCATTGCTTAATTAAGCGCGACTATGACAGTCGCTAAGCTAGTCAATAAATTCTCGTCTTTTATGACATCCAAAAGTTCAATATCGTGTTCAAAAGACCTGACAACTGTACACCGTCCTGAAGTAGTCGAATCCATTCATAATATAAACACGTTTTACCTACGAGTTCCATTTTCATATTACTTTCACTTCTGCTCTTAAAGTGAAACTTTCAGGTTTATAAATACAATTTTGAACATGCTGCTCACTTCTGTATGCAGCTACTCGTCCCTTGTACCACATCCTCCTTGAATTGATCACTCTTGTGATATCTGATGAGGTACAGCACTTAATTATGCAATCTTGTCCATCCCGTGTTACTTCCTCCCGTACTCAAATGACCCGTTAGGAGGCGAGACCAACCCTTAAAACTGTAGCTCATCTTATAATTAATATTTAAGAATTCATTCCGTACCTCAAAGAAAGCACAAAGCATAAAGATCAGTCTGTTTCTTGATACTATTTACGGAAATAATAATTGCTTAATCTGAGAATCATACAAAACTTACAACACACCATATTGGAAAAATGAAGAGTAAGTAATTGGCACATACAATTACGACTGGGCTTTAAAGAGTCCACACAATGATAAAATTTAGCTAACCATTCCATATACGTTGTTCTTGGTTTAGTATTTCCTGCTGTTGATAATAGAAGTTATTTATTAGCATTTAAATGTAGTCATTGTGAAAATTTTCTCTTCCAACCGAGAAATCCATTGTTAAATTTCACCCCTTCCGCTGCGGACAGCGAGACGTTGCAGTTAAACTGAGGTATTTCAGATTGCAATTCGTGAGTTAGTCCGCCATGCGTACGGAAACGTGAAACACACTCATGAATAAATCGTTCTGCAGTCCCGAAACCCAGGAGTACGCCCACACAGGTTCAATAATACTAACGCAGTAGCCCCTGTCTGCATGCGAGTGTCCTGAAGTCGACTTCTGTGGCGACAGAGCGAGGGAATATTTTGACTAGCTAAGTGACTGTCAGCTTCTCAATAAATTATTTTTCTCGCTGGGTTAGTTAGTTGAAATGGTCATTTAATAATATGGTTTAAATATATCTATTAATTACAGTGTTAGTTGTACAAAATTCTCCTTATATTAGCACTAAATACCTTTCAAGTTACAGTCTCCCTACAACATACGTTTTACATTTTAAAATTCTTTAAATATATAATATTAAGTAGATAATGCTCACCTTATTTTCACAACCTGAGGCAAAGGATCAGTACCACGGGCAGAAACCACGTAATGGTCACTCTGAAGTACTGTGAGCTGTTGGCTGAAACCAAACACACACAGATCATTAGTTTCCTCAAAATGTCTGCAAAAATTAATTATCTGATTCTCGTAGACCAACCAACGCGTTCATATTCAATAACAGATTTTTATTTCAAGAAATTCAAATAATATTTCACAGATAGACTA
>NW_019060172.1:458389-488121 GCF_000696155.1 Zootermopsis nevadensis
TGCTCGAGCTAGTGTCAACCTGTTACAAAGTCTATTTTTGTGTGACTATTCAAATAGAAATCTTTAATGTTTGTGAATATTTGCTCCACAGTGTTATGTAATTTCTACAGTCGTATGATCCAGCAATACACCAGACAGTGCCTAACGTAATAATGGTATAGTGATTCAACAATTATCACAAAACTCAGATAATCATATCGATCATCCATATTAAAGTCGTCCATAATTCGAAATCAAACAAGAAGCGAATACAAAACATTCTTTCTTTACAGCATGTTTCCGCGACTGTGGAAAGCAACTGCCCACTTCAACATGCGAATGTGGACATAATGTCACGCTGCGAGCAATAACAACTGAACTGACAGAACAGCCGTAACGCTGACACGAAAGGTTATTCGAAATAATTCATCACGACTTTTCGTGCAAAATGAGTGAACTAGAAACTAACTTCATATTAGGATTCATCAAGATAAAATAATTCTTAAGTGGTGTATAAAAGTGTTACTGTAGTGGCTATTGGCCTAAGTTGGGTCTCTTGAAATTCATATCACAGAAGTGATAAAATGTGCTGTATTGATTAACTGCTTCGCGCGCTGGGTCCCTCACATTTTAATTAGTCTGTGTCGCGCAGCGGACATCGAGGAACGGTTGACTAGAACTGCTCTCCCAGTTGCTAACGCTCTTACAGAGAAGAGATAATGAATTCTCCCTTTAAATAATAACGCAGAAGGTAAAATGCAGTATCTACACTTCATTTTCCAGCGAATCTTTCTCCCAGACATGAGAGTATTATTCATTAGACTGTGAAATTGGAATTCACGTTTCAAGAAACGTAACTAAAATTTCAAACCGTGGAAAAATTTGTGATACGTTCGAATGTTGCATGTTGGGCAGAAAAACTGCCATTATAGTGTCTAATAGGTATAATTGTGGGATGATAATTTTCATGCGTATGTCGGCTTTCGCATTTATATTTTCGTCACAATGTTGCATCCTGGGTAAAGAGGTTGTTGTCATAAACCAAGTAAAGGCGATATGTGAGATTTATTTTATCAAAAATTATGCCAAGAAACAGAATAACAATTAGGCAAGTCCACAAAATTGTATTAAATCTAACTTGTCTAAAAGTAAATAAAATGTTGATTTTGCAACAGGATGTCTATATAAAGCTGAAAGAATTTGTCAGGTTTATTACATTAGAACATGTAAAGTACAGTCCATTCTTACTCTCTACTTTTCACTAGTCCAACTTGTCCTAAATTACTCACTCAGTTGTTTCTTAGGTTTGTGTTCTTTTCTCGGCAGTAAAACGTTTTCAGACACGTCTAATTCACCGTCCTTGTGTTAAATATATCACATTCACCACCACACAAACAACAGGCAAAACGTTAAAGTTGAAATTATCCGTGTACCGAAACACCACGTCATAAATGCTCATAACGGACGTGCAGGAAAAAGTATTTCACTCTCGTAAAAAGTTGGAGGTAGTGGCTAGTTTCATGCTTCGGGCTTCATTACGAGCCACTTATGCAATATACCTTGTTCTTACTATTTCAGAATATAGACAAATGGTAATGCTGAATTTTATGATATTAAGTTTGAGCATTTTCTGAACACATTCTTCTAATTCCGCCTTGTACCTCATTTATATTTGCTTTTGTTGTTCTCGGATGCCTCGCTCTGTAATAAAACTCTTCCTTCACACAATCCTTTACTACTTAAAGTTTAGATGGCTTTGTCAGCCTCACACGAGTCCTTTCAGCGCCACGACCCTTATTCTGGAGTTCCTTGCACTTTCAAAAATGGCATGGAATTCGATTTTCGACCTGCCTTTAGTTGTGTCGTCCTGTCCTGGTACTACGCCCTGTTCTGCACACGCATCAGCTATTCAATGAACTTTTCTGTCTCGGCGGCGTGAAATAAGAAGAAGAAGAACTCAAAAGTCTGGTGAATACGTTGATTGTGGAATCTCTACGACGTACTGCATCAAAGATTTTTGATGGGAAAGTTGAATGGTATGATGGGTTGTCATGCGAATCAATCACATGCCGCAGTTTCATTCCAGCGCTGTCTTCAGACAGAATGTCTTGGATATTACAAAACATCAAAATATTAACGCTGTTTTATTACTTCTAGTTTATTTCCATACTTTAAGATTCTGAATCAACTGATGGTTTATGCAACGTTGAATGACGTACAGTAGAAAACCCGAAAGTCGTGACTACGTTTTTAAAATTTCTATTTCATATTGCTTGGTTACGCTGGCTGACATACCAAACATTCAAACATGAGCTATCTATTTAACTTCCTAGTACTATCTCTTGCAGGGTACAAACTTTTGGACCTTCATGTATGTTAAATTGTGTAACATCCATTATGGTGTATAGTTAATACAAAGACGTACAGATTTAGGCACGCGAGAAATATTAAAAATTTAAAAAAAATCATATGTTAAAACGCACATGAAAATACAGGGAAGGAAACTGCAGAAGGAATGTTAAAAATGACAGAAGTTAGCACTGTACTTTAACGCGTTGGAAAGAGAAGGAGCGGTCTTAGCAGGGAGATAATTTTTAAGATGAGAGTTGATAGAACGGGATTAAAGGCCCAAAATTATATTACTTCAAGGAAAATAAGAATAAGACATACCTAACATTTGTTTCGAGGTTAAACATCAGAAACCCCATGCAGCTTCAAACCGAAATTAAATTCTCTCGCTCTGAATGTTACTTGGAATGATGATAAAACGAGAAAGCCGAGGGCATTGTATGAATTTCCTTTACATTTTCTTTTTTTGCTTACAATAATGTCAGAATTCGCTGCATTCGGTACTGGTTTGACAGCTGGAGATTCACCACATAATAAAGTCTGTTTGCTGAATTCTCTAAACGACACGGAGATGGGAAAAGAAACGCAATTCTATCCGGCAGCAAAACGTAGATAGGGCCTAAATCCACAGGGTATAGCGTACAATATAAAAAGATAGAATATGATTCGAGGTATTGGTATCCGATATCTCATTAGCGGCTTTTAGTAGAGGGTCCACCAGGGACGGACGCATTGCTTTCCCCCAACAGAATAGGCTGTACTGTATTCCCAGGTGCGTGAGCGATTGAGAAAAAGTTTCAAGATTGTGGCTGCAAGCTAAATTGTACTGTGTGCCAGTACTAGGGGCGTCCAAACTGTATTTAAAAACAACCCAATAAATTCGTCAAAAATGATTCAGAGAACAAATGTTTGAGAACAACAGTAATAAACCAAAACTGATAAATAGATTTTGAGATTTTCACGGTGGTGAGTCTGAAGATGGAAATCTTCTGGGTTGATGCGCCGTGTAGTCTAGTAGAAGTTTACCGACGTATCAGAGCACCTTGCTGTTTCCATTATCACCCTGATGACAGAGGAATCAAGGACCTCTGAAACGTCGGTAAATGTCTACTAGACTACACGGCGCATCAACCCCGAAGACAGCCGTCTCCAAAATTGGTATTACTAAGAAGCCAAGAGCATATCAAATTTCGGAAGCACTTTTTACCTTTCAGTTCAGAATATGGCATGTTCTTGAATTCTGCCTAAAGCCTTTAAGTCTAAACCATGTGAAAGTAAAGCTTTGCTTGTTATATATGGTTGTGAAATTTTGTCTCTGGCCCTAAGGGTAAAAGACAGACTGAGGGAACAGGATGATGAGGAGAATACTCGCATCTTGCCTAAAAATAGATATAATAGGATGAGAAAATTGTACATTGACAATTTTCAAACTAAACTTGGATAGATAAAGGAACATAAGATGGACGGAACATATAGAACGCACGGAAGAGATAATAAATACATGTGAAATTTTAGTCGGAATAGAGGGAAATATTTGTAATACCTTGGCCCGGGTAGGAGAAAAATGATTTGAAGTTTCGCGGTGACGAAACTCAATAAAATATTCTCGGGCAACACGCGAACGAAAGCCCAATTACGTCAGCGTCCCCCTGATTAAAGAAGCGGAGATGGTCTTCGAAGCGTTGGGCGTTATGTCCACAACTGATAAGGCTTGTTGGCCGATAAGACCAAATATGTGACCATCAGCTTCTCAAGAATAATTCTAATGCGCTATGCCTCGCACATGTCATTGAAAATAAACTCTATCGGAACAGAAAGCTATTAACTTTAATTTTAATGTGCATAATATTTTTTGAACTTCGAACTGTTTCAGAACAGAGTCCAAGCCAAACACGCCTTTGTTTGTCGGAATATAAACTGAAGGTAAATGTATCGATTTTGAGAAAAGGAAGAGACTATGTACGCCCCTGGACCAAAAACGTCACCGCCACCTTCTGAAAAGTGGTACGTGTCCACTTTACAGAGTGCCCATTAAAGAGGTCATGAACCCCTACCACGACCCTTGTTGTGCCACACAGAAGGAACCGGAGCAGAAAGAAATCCACTTGCAACTTACTCAGATCCCCACTGATTCAGTTTTAGATGTTTTCTTTCTTTAGAATTTCCTCTGAAACGGTATAAGGAACATCATCTTAACGCGGGTCTCGTACTTACAGTGACTGGTAAGAACTAAGACGCTTTCGCCTTAATTTCAGTTCCTGACTGCTTTTTCTTCAAATCTTAGTTCCGGTTCACAGAGAGTTTCAGAATCTGCAAACTTCATACAGTTTATTCCCTTCATTCATTTAAAGCTTTTATTTATCAGTTAACTTGTCTTTAGGTTAGGTAATCACGATCATAAAACTGGTTTTTACTACAAATAAATGATATGTATAAAAATACGAATAGCCCTACGACAAAAAGTGAAATACTGAAGTTAATTATAAAATGTTCCCATTTTACACAGTGATTAAATTTTTGAAGCAATATCTAATCGGAGTCTGCTAAGTTGCAATTTCTTTAATTCCACTCTAATTATTAGTATACACCTTCAACATGGAAATATTTCCGTACAACTTATTTTAGTATTATCCTCCCATACACGCTATATATTGTATTCGGAAATTTTGTATAATTTATTATGATTATGAGTGTAACACAAAACACAGCCATACGTCTATGAGTTTCGTATTCTGGTAAAAGCGAACCAAGGACTTCTGTTTCAAGGAACAGACTCAGGTGCCGACGTTTGCAAAGTTCAAATATCCTCTCAATTTTACCGTGTTCTCTTTTTATAATGGCAAGGATATAAACACCTAAAATGAATTTAAAATCTGCGCTCTATACGTATGTATGCATAAATATTTGCATCAACAACAAACACCTTTACTTTCGGAGACGTAACAGAGAAAAACTCACATTTATACCACAGAAAGGGGGAATGGAAATTTAAAAGCAGCTTTATAATTTAATTTTTGTCGAATCATTTTCAGTGCACTGGAATACAGATAACACAGAAGAGGCAAGCGAAACATAAATTTATATCACGAAACTACAATGAGGCAAACTCATTGCCTGGAGTTCTGAGTTTAGAATTGAAACTCAAATTACCCAAACATGCGGGTGACAAAACAATACAGTTCCAGACCTGGCATTTATTCGCTTATACATTAGGCAATTCATTCTATAGTGCATGAATTATGTGATAGGAATAACATGAAATAAACAATTGATATGAATTGTCCGCAATGACCTTACTAATTCAAAATATACCACATAAATATACATTTTGAAACAGTTTTTATGATTTTTGGCTTTCATTATAAAAATTTCCAAACCCACGTTTCGTACAGGATCAATGAAATTAATCTCCCATTAAGAAACTTATCTTGAAAATCACTCACATTATAACCAACACTGAAGTGCTTTCAGCCCTCGAAATACAAGACTATCTTCCAAGTATTAATCAATGAGAATGAATCTTCTGTACTTACTAATATCTCAATTTTCCTTTTAACATCTGCTAATATGTCGTTTAGCCCAAGCTGAGATCCTGTCACTCCCTGAGGCAATGAACTGAGACACTGAATTGGTTATTACCTCGGTTAGGATACAGCAACACAAAGTCGTGTCTCGAGAGAATTTACAAGAGACAACATTACACGTGAAGGTACATGAAAACTAAGTTTACATTAAACCTCCATAAAATTGGTGTATGGACTAACATTATGAGCCAATAACTAAATATTCGATACAGTTATCCTATATAATCAGAATGGTTTTAGAAGATACATGCATCAAATAATTTCTCAGTATGTTTTTTAAATTTTTGTATTTAGAAAACAGTGTATGTGTTTATCATAAAATTATGTTTTTTTCCCCTTTTAGAACAAACTATGATAGATTACACAGGAGGACGTTGAAATCAAGCGAATAAAATTCAGATTTATACTATAAATCTGTTGGGAGAATTGAGGAATACTGAAAATCCTTTTCTCACACGCTCCGAGTGGTGTAACTGTTATAAATGTAAGTTGTGTTCCGTAATAAAAAAAAACTACTGGGCAAGTCTCATAACTGCGGTGAAATGCAGCGCTCTGCGGCCTCGGGTCACGCCCTTGACGAACTTTCCCCTTTAGCCCTTCCAGAGTTCAGTTTAAAGTGGATGTTTTCAGACAGCTGCACGCGTCACGAACCTGACCACTGCATAGCTGAGCCACTGGCTGAATAATACAAGTAGTAGTGCTACCAGTATTACTGAAGATGACTGTCTTCTGCGTTGTATCTCCATAGCGCACAGTTTTGTACTCACTACCGTGAGAATCTCAAATCTTACTTAATAATACTGAAGTCTCTTCACATCTGAGCTTAAATACTGTGCAACAGATATTAATGGTATGCAGCCATTGTGCCACGCATTGTTATTGCTGAAATGGAGTGAGATTTTGTTTATGTGGAACTGAGCCTGTAATGAAACCTTTGTCCATCCCCCGTACGACGTACGAGCGAATATGAAGTAGCGGTGGAATGACGTCGACAGTGGAAAACCAAAGGAAGCGGAAAGAAACCAATGCAAATTTCTCCATCACAAATCCCACATGGGCTGGCATGCGGGCCCTTGGTGGGGAGAATCTGTCGACGAACCACGTAAGCTACGGAAAAACGCGTGCCACACCTTAATACGTGCTGGGGCGAAATCTTCCATTTATTCTACTTCTCGGTGAGGTAATAAGCTTCTCACCCCAATCGATTTTACAGCTGGGGAAAGAATGACCCATCTGGTACACTGGCTACAGAGATTTTCTACAGTTGGTTGGAAAAGAAAGTAACACTCCTGTACCTATGTTTGAAATCTGTTCCTTCACGTTACAGTCAGCCACTGCTTACATTTTAATTCCGGAAATGTGATTATTTAAAAGTTATTTATTAAAAAATTAGTAAGTTTATTTTCTGTAATATTCCGCAAATTAATATCGGTATGTTAGATCGTTTCTTTATGTTCGATGTGTCAAGAACTGTCGTATGACTTGCAATGAAATTTAAATTTATCGAAATTCGAATATCGATTTCAATGTTTTAAAGGCTTGCGGGCTGCTCTGTAGTGTGTTATTTTGCGTTTAATGTCACTCTGTATAAAAATAAATAGTTTTAGGACTTTAATTTGTCAGAGTTCATGAAAAATTGCGTTTAAGTACCATATCGACTTTTTAAAATTATTTGATTGCTAAACCCGAAATATTATAATATTTGAACACGTAATTGACAATTTTCTGTCACTTGTGGTTGGTTTTTAAAAAGCGCTTTTCAGTGTAGAAACGAAAATTAAAAAAAAAAGTGTAGCTACGTTATTGTAGGAGCTCACCAAATGTTATTTACATGAAAAAGTAAAGAACCATGACATGGGCAGGTCCTATAGCACGCATGGGAAGGTGAAAGATATACACGAAATTCTGGTTGAAAGACCTAATGGGAAGAGACCATTCGGAAGACCTGGACGTAGATTCCGGACTGAGAAAATATGTTGGGTGGGTGTGGACTGGATTCGTCAGACTCAGGATAGAAAACGTCGACAGGTACTTATGGACACAGTAATTACCGTCGGGTTGCATAAAAGGCGGAAAATTTGACTATATGACTATAATATCAAGGGACTCTGCTTCATGGGGGTGGTTTCGATAGAAGCGATGTAGATGATGTTGGATGCTTGACAAACATTAGATACTTTTGACATTATTTCAAAATTTATTGAAAATTACTCGTCTTACTAACAAAAATATCTGTACAGTAAAGTATTACTTATCAAGAAATCCATTAGTCTTCGAACACGCGTCAATAAAAATTATTAAGAGTAAAGTAAAAAGTAAATGAGTTTCCAGAATCTTTTGGAAATTCATTTACTGCCTTGTCTTTATAAAGTTTTCTTATATCCTTACTTACAATGTCATCAAGCTCCTTATTGTTTAATTAATTTTGTCTATTAGTATAACTTACTTTAAAATTTTAATTAAATTCCTCTTAGAATTTTTGACACAGTATTTCGTCAGAATTTATAAAAGTACTCTTTCCACTATCAATACACTGATAATGCTATTTTAATATCGAATTTAAGTAAACTTTTCTGAAAAATCAAGGAAAGTTTTTTGAAGTGTCTTGATATTGTTAGGACTGTTAGAATATACGTAATCAAATGTTGTATAAATTTAACAGAAACTTCAGAAATAAAATTCCTTATATCCAGCGGTTTATGAACCAGTCCTTTAAGAATATGCATACTTTGGTACGAACCTGTATTTGACAATTACAGCAATGTAGGTAAGAACATTACATTCTGAAGTTTAAGAATGCGTGGAACTATACTGTACTCGCGCAGATGTCTTCGTGGCGTGGTATTAAATAGTGTCAATTTTAAATATCATATTAGACAATGTAGAAAATAAATCAGTATTAACCCAAAGCAAATATCTGCATTATCAACACCCAAGAAGCGGACGAACTAGATAAAGATCAGTACCAGAAGGACACGCGCTCGTTCATAATTAGAACGTTAGCGACAGATAACTATCTTCAAAAAGGTATATTTATAGATCAATACACTGTATGAAAAAGTATCTGCTACATGTTCATATTGAATGTTATATTTTCAGCATAAACAATGTACAAGGAATGACACTTTAACGTGATACCTTTCACATACACATGGGGTTAAAGTCAATAGGAATTTTAATGACGTTTAATAGCAGCTAAATCAACTGCTTAGATTTATGCAATTGTCTGTATTCATAAAATATTAAAGACTTCTTATGTTGGACTGGTTTGTTTTTATGAAAGCGATAACAGTTCTATACGATTTCAGCCCATGTGTCAAACGAATAATGTAAAATTAATATCAACTTTATATGTCAGAGCATGGGCGTTTAAATTTCATTAGTACTGTCTTATAAAAAGAAAAATATATGTGAAATGTTACAATAAAAATAATTAACTGAAAGGTGTGGAATCCTACTTGAGAAATTCATAATCTCTTTCCTCCATCATAATTCACACAATAATAAATATTATACCACTATTTTATCCAACAGGAAAAAAATTAATGAGATGATTTTTGTTTGTATTTTCAGTTTTAACACCGTAAAGTCGTGTCAAACACAACTTGGACTAAACGAGCTTTCTGCACAGCTTGAGGAAACTCCACACTTTTATTATTCGTGACAACAGTAGATTCCCATAACTTGTTGGGGTTCAAACAATTTGAAACACTTGTTATTAAATATCGTCCCTGAAGTGGAATATAACAGTTGTTAAGTGCAAACACTAATAAAGGGTAGATTTGATGAATATGCTGAAGTGCGCTCAGAATATTCAGATATTGTCAGTTCCAGGGATGAAATGTAATTCGGTAACTTGAGTTTCATCGCATGCTCAACGAAATTCTCAGTGGCCAATAACACTACATCGCAGGCAGGGAATTGCTGTTCACGAAATACGAGACATTGATTCTAAAGGACGAGTCTGTCTTACGGTGATATTAAAAAAATATATTTTGACGTAAATACGTCTATATTTTAGGGTCAGTATCATTCGGCAAAAAGTGTAACGAAAAAGGGAAACGAAAAAGTGTATCTTCATTGTTATGTTACCTAGGAAACTTCAATTGATATTGTTACCTAGGAAACGTCAATTGATATTGTTACCTAAGAAACGTCAATTATTTACTCGGCATTATTGTTAACTACGAAACGTCGTCTGTTTACTTGGCATCACTGTTACCTAGGAAACATTTCATTACATTACCTTACATTACATTCCCCTACCTTACATTACCTTATCTTACATTACATTACCTTACCTTACTTTACATTACATTCAGCTACCACAGACCCATTTTAAGCGTAACTAATTCAAGTTAAATAAGCAATGTCTTAATCAAACTTATCTCAATTGTAAAGCATGTATAAAGGAAATATTTAGAATAAAGCCAATATATAAACTTCCTTTCCGTATAGACGTATTTACGTCTAATTCTCCGGAACCGTGGTTCCACTGTCAACTTTTTCTATATCAGAAGATACGTTTCCAGTAATAACTAAACCAGGTGAATGATATTATAAAATCTCTAAATTAATCGCTGTCAGCACTTAATCCTGAACCAGTGTAATCGACTCAGAATCTAAAACTGATTATGATAGAAGGGCCATGCCTGAGTAGTCTCTCAGAAAGCAATTTACAGAAGCCTAGAACTAGTTTCATTACACTCTATTATCCATTTTAAACAGTAACGTGTTCGGAGGGGATAGTATTTTGATACCCTCAACCAGACTTTTCGCATTCAGTCATTGCAGCATCAAATATACCTTTATCGATATCTAGAAAAAAAGTATCTGAGTCCCAGCAGCCCCTAAACACACACTTTCCCTGAGATTTTACACTTACTAGCTGAGTATAAAATATGATTTTACATCTTAAATTAAATGCGAGCCGCCACTGTAAAATTAGATGAAATGTGTAATGGGAGAACTCTGACAAACATCAGATGTACACGACCTTCTCCACAGACTTCTTGATCTATGTGTTGCCTCAAAACAGGCTGTAACGTTGAAAGGAAACGTGTCACTTTGTAAGAAATTTTTCATTATTCGAAAACATACTCAGCCTACCAATTTGTTTTTCAGTCAACGCTTATCGAGTCGCTGTAAAGGATGTGTTCAGACGAAAACCATGTCACTTATTTAAATTCATCCTTTGTGACATATCGGAGCAAACTTAAAATTCTGGTGCCGTGGAGAACATTTAACTTTCCTAGTAGTATTCTGATGATATTCAAATTGTGGTATTGTTTGCTGAGCCTGTGAATTGCAAATATTTTGCTGGTGACATTGACTGAAAGCCAAAGTATGATGAAGAATACAAACACATGCAAAGTAGGGGGTGATGGAAGGGTTTCTTCCTTTTTATTTTGGAACCAAACTGACAAGGGTGAGGAAGATAAAGTCAGGATAGGAAGGAAGAAGAATAATTCGTAGGTTCGTGGCTGTGAAGACACTATTACATTGTTTATTGACACTTTCTGTTTGCGATGTGACGGATGGGATCCGGAAGGAGGTCGGACAGACAGTCACGAATAAGGCAGAAGGAAGCGAGGGCTCGGAAGCTTGCTTCTAGAGAGCACGGGGCGATACAGAGCAGAAACTCACTTCATTCCAAGTTATTTCAGTGGAAAAAATAAATAAATAAGAATAACAAATTTCACCAGCGGATTAATTCTGAAAACTGGGGCTCTTCACCATCGATGCCCAGAATCTGTGCGTTAAAGGAGTCAGAAAAAAAAATAGGCTATAAACGTAACTTTCAGCAGCGTTTCGTGAAATGGAACAACCTACATGAAGACGAACATGAAAGTCAGACTGCTACTAATAGTCACCTCATTAGGGTCACTTAGTTCACAAACATCTGTCCAGCCACCGCCCACATTTTTTAGGGTTCAATGAGTCTAATGTTCAGAAAAGCAATACAATGAGTCGAACCAGTATTGCATATGACTGCAGGTTCCTTCTGCAGAATTTCACTTTTTTATTTACATTTTTCCTGAATTTGATTTGTTTTGCTACAATCTGTCACAGACAAAAGACATCTTATGTAGGACTTTTAAATCTGTAGAACACATGATACATTTGGGATTTTAAAAAGTATTATTTTTCTGCTTTTAACTGCCAACGGATACTTGCAATTCGGAAGATTCTTAATACAAACATTTGATTTCGAATGTAATATTTGATAATTATTTACCAATTATATGCTGAAATGTTCAAAGCAGTGTGAAAACACATCGTCGTTCCTTCAACTGTAGCTGAAATACGACGTAAACTTAATGTGAAATGGAATCAGGAGGAAGAGAGTGAAAAGTCAAACAGTCAAACAGTCAAAGTTTGAAGTCAAACAGGAGACAGGAAAGGGCGAGAATAAATTGAGAAGAACAGGGATACTGAATCCAGGAGAAGCCTCAAAGGTTCAGGGGTTAAATTGGAGGCAAAGTGGCGGCAGTTAGACGAAAATGGATGCCAATTTATCATTACATAACTCTGTGTGTTAGAACTGGGGTTACGGTACGTAAAGATCAATTTCACTACCACGTGAAACTACCGTCAAAAATTCCTTCCCTGAAGTTGCATGATTCAGAGTTTCTGCGTGTAAGCCATACAACTCCAAGTTTAAGCTTTACAATGCCTGCATTGTACTCCTTTGGGCCTGCAGAAACAAGAAATCTTACAATTGTAACTAACGCGATGCAGTGAAGTCCTCCTTGAGTACCTTCTGTTAGTTAAGGAATTCTCAGTCTTTTACCTAAACCAAACGTTCATTACCGTGTTCACAAGAACCAGCCACCACTCTCTATCCTGACTGATATAAATCAAATGCACACCCTCCAATCATATTTAACTAACACTTATTTCAATATTTACGTGCCTAGCTCTCAAACAGCAAATTAATATGGTTTTCACGTAAACGCCATGTTATATTACCATATAACGTTATATGATTCAATAGAATGTAATGTAACACAGAGCTCATTATTTAACCCTACTATAATGCAACGCAAAGTCTAGAGAAATTTAGCACAACAGAATAAAACTGGATAATGTGTAGTCGACGTCATTATTTGAAAGAATGTAAAACTGCTGAACTTCAAGACTGAAATAGCCTGTAAAGTCACAGATGCTAAACGAAAAGTCTCTAAGTACTAAACATTTAAACATTTTGTATATATATACCAGCGCGAATCATGAGGGATTAAGGGGTTGAACACCAATTTGCCTCTCACATAACGTCACGTCGCGCGTCGTGCTGAGTGTGAACACAGACCCAGAAACGAAGAAAGCGAAATTTTTAATAAAAATATCTTATAAAAAATAACACGTTTACTTTACTTATTATTACTGTGGTGGTAACAGCTTTGTTATTACGTTGATTTATTCTATAGTACTATTTGAGTTGCGTATTACAACAGTTTTATAAAGCCTTTAGTCCATTCGCCGACTTGCTTTCTATTTCCAGCCCACTTCGAAGTACATACAAGGTAACTAAACAAGGAACATATAATCTAAATCAAAGTCTTTATCACTATCACTATTAAAGGATCCTTTAACTAACCTGTGATCATGACGACTGTCTTTTGGGATGTTGCGCCGTGTAAGGAGATGTTTATAAGCATCTCTGAAACGTCTGTTAACCGCAACCATACTACACAGACTACACAGGGCAACGTCAATGAAATCAACTTCATGCTCGCTGAGAAGCTGTAATCTCAGCCTCGAGTGAAGTTTACTGAAACCTTACATCTCAGACATTCGTCACATTCATAAGTCTTAAGCATGCCATAAGAACTGTTTGGCATAAATTACGAGATATATAGGCGTGTGGCCGCGTATCGTATGAAGAAATTAAACAGGTTACAGAACGCAGCGAAATTATTGCAATGTGCTTCATTTACTGCACTCTTCTAGGGATGAATTGTTTTCATATATATTTTTTGAATGTGCCGCTATGTTTCACATACAATTCTACAGAGTTTATGTAGCATGTAAACTATACATGAATTATGAAGCAAAGTGGCATTACTGCGGAAAGAAGTTCTACTGACATTTATAGGAAAAACATGGCGGGTGACATTACTACTGAAGCCTCTTACTGGACATTTTCAAACACGCTGGAAAACCGTATACGACACGTATATATATATTTTATTTAAGAGCGTACGGAAACTTTAGCGGAGTAGGAGTACTTTACCTCTGAGTAGAATTATGTGAAAATAAAAGAGAGAAAAAATAGCTCGTAGCTGGTTACTGGTATCAAAGAGACAAGATGAGTTGCACTACTGCAAAGAATGAATGTTATCAGTGTATAGCTCATTTGCTTTGTCGCTTTGCCCTCCAGGCCTTGTCTTTACAAGACAAACTCCTTTCAAGCGCTTTTTCCTACCCGCAATTTATATTCCGTTTAACGGCTTCTTCTCTTACGCCTACCATAAATAACATCAATTACGCATGTACCTTAAGTACTTCCAGCATACAAAGCCAATAATACTTTACATAGACTAAAAATGCCCTTCGTGGTTTGGCATGCACGTTTTATATTCATGGACGCACAAGGGGTATAGAAGTAAATGAAATGACAACGATAATGACGATGATAATAATAAATAATATCAATAACCTACAAGATAATTAGTGAAGATATCCGTCTTCTGGGTTATTGCGCTGTGTAGTCTGGTCGATGTTAACCAACGTTTCAGAGGTCATACTGCCTCCGTCATCAGGGCGATGAATAATCAAGTCTTACAAGATAATTAGTGTTTACGAAAATCCACCACTGCTCCTACTCTAAGCTAGGTTATTCAGGCCAAAAGCCTAATGTCCTTCGTTAAGATGGATTTAATTTTTTATTTATATCTAATCAAGTGTCTCCCATAGGTCTCTCAACATTTTCTAAGTAAACTTTTTATAATACAGTACAGTACACCTCCGATCTCTCAGAATACTGATACGATATTACTTCTTGGGTAAGTTCACATGATTAATTTCAACTATTTATTTTGTTTTCTATATTCAATTTTCATTAATAGTTTGAAACCTTTACTTCACAGTCCATATACAAAACATTGACATCACTACGAAATACGAAATACAAACATATTAGTGACCTGTGATACTACAACGAATGAAGAAACAATATAAAGGACAAGAACATCATAAGAAAAATCATTAAAAATCAGTAATTCAGTGAAAAGTTTATATACATATTTATGCATTTCTAAAGTCACCTGCGTGCTATATACGCTGTCAATCTTATCTTTATTGACATAATTTATCATTATTTGTCGTACAGCACAACTCCTCAGTTGTTCTTAAAACTGTGACGGTTGCTTTGCCAGGCATATAAGCTATAATTTTTGATACCGGACAATGAAAGTGACAGAGACCACTGCTTCAAAAGATTTAGTATGATGATTCTCTGATCATTAAAAAATGTGTGTCGAAGAACATTTTTGTTTGGATATACGCCAAAAATAAATAAAAAGTTAGTGTGTCACGTGATTGCATGGTAAAAATAACATAGATTCGCGCCTGTATTAAAATATTGTCACCAGTATCAATGATAAATGCAGTGTTTTAATTACTAATATACTTCTTGCTGAGTAGAATATAAAATACAAAATAATCTGTCTTGTTCTTAATGGACTAGTTAATTAACTAGAGGCCCGTACATATCTCCGTATTTTCTTAAAGAAGCAATCTACTTGTCACTAAAATTAATATTTCTCTAACTCGATCTGTCACCAGCAGTTTCTGATGGAGTGTGGTGTACTGTGATGGAAAATAAATTAATGTGACTGCTGATAGCAAGTAGAAAACTATCAAGAAAACCTCATTTATCATTCATTTTCCTTCGTTGCTATTTTCTACGTTATTTCAGTGTACACTGTATTTAAGTCCGCTAAACTTTTCTCCCATGATTCACGTCTGAATTAATTCTTATTTCATGTTGAGCGAAGCGAAGATTTTCGTATCACTAACCGCAGCTGCAAAAGCAGTGAAAGAAAAACATGTTTATTTGAAGTGACGGTACCGATTTTTATAAGGTAGACATTATATGCACGATATAAGATTTGAGGTTTTCACAGCGATGAGTATGAAGATTTCTGTCTTCTGGGTTGTTGCGCTGTGTAGTCTGGTCGATGTTTACCAACGTTTCAGAGGTCATACTGCCTCCGTCATCTGATAAATGAAAAAAGGAGAGACTCTAAATTGTAAAACGTTAGAAGACAACCCTTCAGATACTTTGGGCCGAGTGGTCTAATATAGATTGGTCGACCATCTTTCCATGATGCCTTTATTTGTAGGAAGGGGTTATTACAATAATCGTCGAGTCTACTAAGCATGGAAAATCATACATAAATTTGACATTAGTTTTAACAGGGAGCGGCAAGTACAGGAAAACTTATTCCCTACATTAGGTCCACAATTTTATTTGTCCTCAATGGCGAAAGGAAAAGGTTCAAACCCGATACCACAAATGTTAACTGATGGGGTAAGCCAAACAGAGCACAAATTATTTAAACGAAATGGAATAAAACGTGGACCCTATGGACAGTGAGCAGTCAGTCACTGGCGACAAGGAAGCTACAGACTCTTCGTATACTTGGACAAATATTTATTACTAGCGGTGTAATGAAATGTCTTGTAATGCTGTGTTTGTTTTGTTGATAGCTTCCGATTACTCACCAACACACCATTTTATTTCTTTCAACGAGATCATCTTCTTTTGTCTCCATTCAACCCACTTCTTTGTACTCTTACTGCAGAAGACGCCATCACTTTTGCTGGTGATATTGGAAATCCAATTTCTTTTCCCCCAAACATTTTACATCACTTACGTTTGTGTTCTACTGAGTTGGAGCAGAAAGAGGTTGTTAAGAAAATTTTAAAGGGGTCTTCCAGTTTAAGGAATACTAGCTTCACTATTCAACAACCACGATCAATGTCTATAGTTAATAGATCTTTCGTAATGCATACAGACATCTTCACATTCTCTTTTGAGAAAGAAAGGCACAAAATGTCGCTTGATAATAAGATCCTCAGATATATTATTCTTAAGAAATAAACTTTAAGAAAACTATATTGTTATTAGAATTGAATTAGTCAAATCTTTCTGAATAACATAACTAAATAGTTAAAAGTTGCAGCAATCTTCAGTAACTCTTAATAGGATAGCAATTTGTATCAATAATATTGGTTGAAAAGATTACCGCATATTTACCACCTTAATATGAATATTACACGTGGATTTGAATTATACGGTTCCGTTCCCGACATGTGCATTCAGACATAGGTTTATTATAGTTCTATGTTCCTGCCATGTGACGTTATATGCGTTTTTAAATAGCAGTGGTGAAGACAAAAGAGTGTAAACTGCGTGGAGGCAAATATTAAACAATTTTTCAGTTGCCTCTAGATAAATTAATGAATACTTTTGAACTGAAAATTAATTTAACTTTGTTTATTTCTCAGTGAGAAATGTGTTTCGGTTATAAACACCACTGCCTCAACAAAACACTGTCTTATGTCGTATGCCACACAAGGAAACTTGTTTACTTCGCTTCAAGACATTTGCAAACACCAGTTAAAATGCAAAATCAGATTTAAAGTATATTCATATAAGATTCCGGATGCGTTTATACGAATTTATTGTTAATTTCTCTATTATAAGTCTTAAAGTTCGTTAGTTGAATTTAGTGACAGTGAAGCAAGTTGTAATTACATTTGGGAAGAACAGCCTTTCCTTGTTTCATGCGTACTGAAACCATTTTCTTACCATGACACGATGAAGCCGCCGAGGGAGATGTCTCCTACAGTTAATACTAGGCCGGGCAGAGAAGTGGGTGGGACTTCACTAACAAGCAAGACATTTACTTTGCGTCTTCACTATTTTAAGAACTTGATTCGTTAAGTCCTAGTATCGTAGACGACAGCACTGGCACCCCAGTAATTTGTTGTAGAACACGTAGATCTAGTTTCCTTCCTGATGGTCGTCCAGAAAAGGGTAACTTGCTGAAAAGTGACTGATACTCCACTACACACACTCACTTATCTTACAATAATGCCCCCTCACCCTTAACAAAACTGTAGCAAACCTACGTTTGAAAGTACCGTATTCAGAAATTGTATTACGATGCAGCAGATAACTGTCCATATCTGGCGTACGTAATAACTTCAGTTTAGAAGTCTATCAAACACTGTATTATTTGATAGAAAACAACATAATCCCACTTGCTAATGTGACGATCTAACTAGTAAAATGTATTCTGCTTTCACAACGATCAATAAATATACTCCATTTCAAGGTTTATGTGTAGAGTATGTATAAAAATATCTTTGGGATAATAACTCAGCTGAACAAAACATTACTCTGAATGTTTAACATGCCTCGTCCAATCCTTTTTATATAAAATAGAAAAGGTGCTTACAATTAATTATTAAAATTTAGGCATTTCATTGTTCGTTTAGAAAAAAAGAGCATAGAATAAGCTAGAAATTGACAAAAAACAATTGATAAATGTTTTCTTTTGTTTCACTTCATAAAGTTTAGTAAATTAATTAGCTGCATTTTTCAAGAAAAAATTAATACATTAGAATTACATTACGCAATTAATCGGAGGGTTCATTTCTATACGCAACATATGGTTCACCACCTACAACAAATTCTATTAAGACAGTCACCACAATATAAATACTTTCGACGAATTTGACACACGATTTTTCAAAAATGTTTTAGAAATATTAAGAAAAATAACATGCACAGAAATCTTTAAAGGGCACTTCCCCACTTAGTACTTTGACAAGAAGTCGTCTTGAAAACTTACTACGGCACGAAGGTGAAGTAATTACATATGTCGGCATTAAACGGAGAAGATTATTTAGTTTCACGTAACTATAATCTTTTCCCATTTCCCTCGGGAAAGCAGCTCACCATGCCCATTGAACACGAGATAATGCAGTGTGGCGCTCAAGTTAGGAAAGAGAACTTGCAGGAAAATAGATTAAGATTAAGGAAGCGAAGAATAATTCGAGTACTTACACAGTCAATTAGAACTACCGGAAGACTACAGCGACTCAACTTCAGTACTACTCACCTGCAAAGAGAAGAAATAATTATATTCGAAACCCTGTAATTTACCAGAGATTTCTGCGTTCTCACGGCGGCGTGTATGAAGATGGCTTCTGGATTTTGCGCCTTGAAGTCTGGTAAAAGTTGTACCTTATTCTCAGAAGTGGCTCCTTTCTCTTTCATAAGAGCATCATCTGTAAACTTCTACCTGACTACATGGCGCAATAATTCAGAAGATTAGTTGGAAACATACAAAGAATCCTTTTAGAGGAATTAAAAAACTGAAAATAAATGAAGAAAATTAAATATTAAGCATTCAATATCAACTGAGCTTTCAGTTAAAAATACCATAATTACCCTGACGTGTAGTTTTCAAATCACTAGGTCTAAAGAATATTAAACATTTATTTTACCCATTCCTTTTACGATTGTCGAACTTCGAAATACAGCGTGTGAAATCAAAATTATTTTATGTATTTATCTTCATACTCTCCGCCGGGAGGAAATCACATCATATTAAGGGCCACCTTCTTTGTGGGATCTGTCAGATTAAGCACGACCAAAATACTCAACCAATTGACTTCTGACGAAGACACAGCCAGCCTCCGAAACGTCGTAAATCCAAAGATAAAAGTTCAGCACTCAAAGAAAATGTTCCCATGACAATATCACACTACAGTAAAAACTATTTAGTAGCAAAATGAAGGAATTTTGTGCATGATTTAAGGGTATGTAATATAATGCATATATATAATTCATCCTTCATCATTTCTTACGGATTGACTTCAAACCTTCGTGTGTACGGAAATTTGGCTGTTTGCCTAGATATCGTGTTCTTACACTACAATCCCATATATCTTTTGTTAACAGCTAACGATTCCCTCTTGGTTCCAAACTGGAGGGGCTAATTGCAGTACGTACTGTGATAGACAATTGTGACCTCAAGAATACACGGTACGTAGTGAATTCCAACTACACGCTGAAATGAAATTAAGTTACTTCCACGGAATTCATAGAAACAAATATAAATAAACATTCATATGACCACGAACCATTTATATATCGATATTTGTTGCTACATATAGCTCTTCCTGTTAGTAACGCTAATTAAAACATGCAAACGGATGTGCACATTTTAATTATTGATATTATTCGGAATTTTGTTTAATCCTAAATGAAATTGGACTTTTAAATGAAACAAGGTCCTCAGTAAACACAGTACAAAGTATGAGCCAGTGGGCCTGAATTCTAGGATATTCTCACAGTAGGCATCATATTTATTAAGCCTTAGAAGCCAAAGTTCGTTTAAATACTGTAATATACAAGAATTAAGTCCATAACGCAAGCTTCACTATTACAAAGATGAAATGGTTAAAGTTGTGAGAAAATAATCACAGTTTACACTAACAATCATAGAAATAAAAAAAAATATAAATTCAAAATATAAAGTTATTGTCTGTTAAAGCAGGCGGGTCATATAGTTGCCAATGGGCTTTAAAGTGTAAAGTTATCTTTTAATCTTGCGAAATGGAAGAAATGGATTCGCCCTTTAATCATTTATAATTCGAGGCTGGTCGAAGACACAAGATACGGTATCAGTTGAAATGGACAGTGCTTTTTTTTTTTTTTTTTAAAAAAAAACGAATTTCCACGTGGCAGAGGCTAAGAACTATTGGAAGACAGTTTCAAAAATTTGCTTTACTGGACTTGACTGAGACATGAAAACCTGTGCCCCCTTCTCAGAGGTGCTTCCCTAATTAAGAAATATGAGCGTTTTTTATTCCGCCAAGTTTTAACGGTAGTACCTGGCAATACAATGCTACCCGAGAGATTACATTTTGATTAACATTTTCCTTCGCCATACTGCCGTGACTACGTCTCACCCAGAATCGACACACTGCTGAACTCCGATAATCTCTATCCTATATTATGGCAAAAATCAAATTTTTAAAATGGAGATACTAAGAAACTTTAAAAATTTATGTTCATATTTCATGCTTAACACTGAGAGAAGCCGCTTAGGCATGACCGTGTTGTGAAGAACTGGGTGCTATAAAACTTTAATAACCATGAAAAGTGAGGCCAAGAACTTATGATAAAATGAACAGAGACAAATATGGAATAATTGTGGATGACAGTATTTTTGTATTTCAGATTTTCAAGGTGGCGATTATGAAAATAACTGTTTCTAGGATATTTCGCCGCACAGTCATGTAGAAAGAGACCGACATATCAGAGGTGCTTAAAGCTTCCAACATAAGGGACATCGCAGAGTTTACTTCCACGCATACTTTTAAAAGGGGGTAATATTTAGGCATTTTATATTCCAGAAACACTAATCTAAATATAAAGATATGGAAACGGTTTGTATGATAAGGTTAAAAGTTTAAGCGGCGAGACAGCTGTGCAACGTTTATGATTTCCTCAATAAATAATTTTACGTGAGGTCAGATACAAATAGAGAAGCTCGGTACGATATTTCAGTTGTGTACAATCTGAGAATGTGATCATTAGAAACATAAAAATATGGAACTGTCATATCATAATATATGACAAGACGGCGTCATCAATATGAAATTTGAAACAAAACAATTCAAGGTAAACCAGGATTATCTCCCACTCTGTTTCGACTACGTATACTAATTTAAATATTTTATCTGAATTACCGGACGATACATAAAGCCATCAAGATGTGGGTTGAAGAAATATATTGACGTGCTTTATACCCCATAATCTATGACGTCAACGTTCGGATTATGAAATGTTTCAAGAAGGCAGTTTACATAAACAGGTGAGTGTACCGGAAATTGACACGAGATCCGTAGAGGTGTTGCTACCTATCGTTGTGGACTATACCGTGGTTTCGGCGAGCTATCTTTATGCTGTGGGTTTAAACGGATTGTCTCTTTCCGTTCACTTGGTCATGTACAGTAGCGAATGCTGTTTCGAACGTTCTACTCAGCCTGCATTCACATCAGGGATTCAGTCCTCGAACCCCTTTGCTCCACACACGTAAGGAAGGGTCATGCCTTTTCAATCACATTCCATACCGTGTTTTCTTCTACAATACTTGTCCCTGTCTTGTTTCGTTGAGTGTAAAAGAGAAACAGAGAAATGAGGCAATGAAGAAAGATAAGACACTCTGCTTTGGTATTACTATCGATATATATACCTTTTAAAGGTGAAATTTTATATTAGACGGAATAAGTGAAAAGAAACAAAATTATGACGGTAAAATATTCCGCATGCCCAGAGCCTTAATATTGGCAATAAAAGTGAGTTATTACATTAAGCTACGAGTACCAACGGACGTGCGGCATGTGCAATGTCTAGACTGAGGTCACAGACTTGGCATGTCACATATATCCAGCCGTTACTCGTGAAAATTATCTTGGAATACCGTCTGCAATTTTCCTTCTCTCTTTAAATGTCAAAGTTTCGATCTCATTAAGGTATTGCCGCACATGTATAACAGAGTTTCTGATTTTTAACTATGGAATCTAAAATCAACAAGATAATATACGTATGGTGCAAATGTGACAATACTAGTCATTACAATGTCGTTATTCTAAGGTCTTGATGACGTTCAGACTCGTAGGTAGATTCGACGATTCGTAGAAATAACTGTCTCCATCTCCAGAACTGAACTGAGCTTGTTAAATTATCACAAAAGCTTAGAAATTTTCTTGTATTTAAAGTTGCTTTATAAATGGAAGATACTGTTTTGTCTGTTTTAAGTAATAATTAATAAACTTTGCTTTTAAGTTTCACGAAACCAACATATTTATTTGCTTAATTACTTTTTGGTATTCATAGTTTAAAATCATAAAGATGAAGATATCACTGTGCTTAAAAATAGAGCGAAGTGCTGGGGTGGCTTCTGGACTCAATAATGAAGAGAAACATTGGCCAAGATTGTTAAGAATTTAAAAAAAAAACAAATAAGAAACCGAGACTTATTTTATAGAACCAAATGGAATAAAATCACACAGGAAATCACAAATAATTCGATAAGAACAGGCGATAAATGATTCCATCCAGACGTAAGCAAATCGACAACATCAATTACGCTATGACCCATATTTAATATATACGTCCAAATAAATATTTATCGTTTTACTTGTATGTGTAAAATGCATTAATCTACAAAAGAATCATATCTATCTATCTATCTATCTATCTATCTATCTATCTATATGTAGCTTAAACCAGTATTAATTTACCTGATGCCACTGATGATGACCTCTTGAGGTCGAAACGCGTATGGCAATAGTGTCCATTATAGTGTTAATAATTGTTGGTTTGTTTACTCTATATTCTAATACACTACACGGTATGCAAAGTTTTAAGTGCATTTATGAGTAGTGAGTGACCAGCCCACTGGTTCCGTACAATTTCTACTCACTCCTGATTTGAATTGACTGCCAGGGCCATCTAGCAGTGAAGCAGTGAATCAGGAGTTAGAATTGGGTGAGAAATAGCCGCTGAATTTTGCTTACGAAACATCTCGTATCATGCTCGCAAGGTTCTTTTACATGCCGTAAATCTACGACATGGGACCGCCGGCATTACTTCCCCTCCGAAGGAAGTTGCGTTACGGATTTTTATCTCCCTTAAAAATCCATCGCCATCGGCCGGGATTGAACCCGCGAACCTTGGGTCCAGTGGCGAGCACGCTAAAGACTAGTCCACTGACGGCTTAAAGACTTCCAAATAAAATTCCAGGACTTCTCCAGGACTTCCTCAGGATTTCTCCAGCAATTCTCCATGGCAAAATTTTGCGCGTAACGTATCCAGGACTTCTCCGACACTACTCTAGGCCTTTTTCAGGATTTCTCCAGGATTTTTCCAGGAATTCCTCGGGGCTTCTCCAGCACTTCTCCTGAACATCCCCACGACCAACAGATGAACACGACAGAAATTCTCCAGGACACAGCCTAACCCAGAATTATGAAAACGAACTGCCTGAAAGAACAAATTTTTAAAAAATCCTCCAGATTTCCAAACTCAAATGGTGCTGTAATGATGTCGATAAATCCGTCAGCTTCACAAAGAAGGGCGGCTTAGTCTGCTCCAACTGAAATGACAGAAGTTTGAACGAACTTTCAGCTGGAAGGTATCGTTAAAATAAAGGAGTTTAGAAAGGAGTTCTGTAGACGTAATTTCGAACTACCTCTGATGATGCTCTGCAGTCAACTGTTTCGCATGAGAGCAAACACGAATTGTATAAAACAAGATTATTAATATTACTTCGAAACAAATAGAAAAATATGTAACCTAATATGAATCACGTGTATATTAGAGATGAGTCCTTTACTATTTTTCGTATCTCAGTAGCTTTAATGTTCTTCAATACAGACTACACACTGAATCTTAAAAAATGGAATCATGATTATAAGTTCTGAAAATACTTGGAAGTTAAGTTGTAATTGTCGTTTAAATATAGCATAACAGCAGAATCTAGTTTATTGTGGTAGCAGTGAGGACAGTCCGCGTGCGTGAATCTAAGTTACTTCTGTGTTAAGGTATTCTAAAATATTATTAGCCGGAATCTTAGACGACTGAGAAGAAAATGATTAACTAGCCTTAACATATTACACAATGACAGAACCTCGAAACCGGGATATAAAGCCATATAAAGACTGACCAAAAGTCTAGTGTCTAATTTGTGAGTCAAAATAATAATAAATTCAAATGGACGCTGGAGAAGATCTAAACTAGATTAACGGAATCTGGACATATACGCGTACTTTGGATAAACACACAATGACTCTCCTTCAGTTAATGAAGTGTCTAAATTGAGTAGTTGCCCAGTTTCATTGGTTACGGAATTTATCACGCATTACGTAAGTATCTACTTAGTTTCTATTTCTGGTATGCGATGGGTGAGACGTGGTATATAGCACGGCACACTTTAGTGTCTGCGGTCAGAATTCAAATAGTTTTGTGAAACAGAGGAATTTCTGACAGGTCAGAATCTGAGTATATTCTGTTTCCTTCAGTTCATTCGCTTCTCCTCCTTGCATAGTGGAATTGCTGACAGCATTTCAGAGCTGAATGCGATCTGTCACCGATTTCTTACAGCCTTGCCAGAGACAAAGTGCTCTTCCACCAGTAGGCTGGCATTCACTTGCCTACCTCAGGCACCACCCTGCAGACACTGCACTCCGTGTGAAGACGAAGAAGGGAAGTGAAGGGAAGGGAAATTGTTATCGGACAAAATTATTTGAACCACGACTGTCGTCAGAAATGCGAGATATCTTTCTAGACATCACGGCCGTGTTAATAACATTATAATAAAGAATGCAACTGCCTCACCAGTACCATAATAATGCATTTTTTTTGTAACGACTGTAGTTGGAAATCTCTGTACTTAAATCCGTAACAGAAACTGACTTCGTTAAAAGACTATTATTTCTCTCCTGTATTTAACCAGTTTTGAATTAAAATATTGAGTTTATTTTACTTTGTAAACATTAAGATAAAAGTTGCTGAATACTGAATTTGTTGTGTTGTATATAAGCGAGAATTCCATATTTATTAATGGTAAAGCTCTGTTTAAAGAAATTTATCTGCGCAAACAATAACGCAAATGCAATAAAATTACAGAACTAAAACACTGCACACACGTCAGTTAGCAGGCGTCTGCCAGTACAATGTCGACGCGAAGTTATGTTTTCCAACACATATGAAATTTAAAACGCGACACAAATAGGCTATGGTTATATGGTTATATTGTTTTATTATTACATTAAATCATGTTGTGTGTTGTATCATATTACACTGCATATATTATTATGTGAAAGCACACACATATATTACAAATCATACGGATCTTAAGCTGTATTTATATTCATAATTTTGATATCCTACGTCATATTAACAGCGACAGCATATACGTAGTATGCCAGCAACAGAACTGTTTCAATGGATACTGAACCACCGAATGATCTAGCCATTAACAAAGGTTACAGTCAGAGAGACGAACAAAAATAATTACAGGAAGAGGGAGATTACATTAAATATGACGCGTCCATAATAACATATCGCACGCTTCTGCAGTGTGGGATGGATTTTCTATCTTTGTGTGATGTCTGAACTGAAACAAAATTCTGTCTGCCCGAGTCGCGTTGAAAAGTGTTCGTACTTTATTCACAGTGCTTTAATTTCGCAAATCTGCAATGGAGTGCTGAGATCACAGGAACATTTACATTTTTTTCCACCTCATTCTATAACAAGATAGCCGTTCCACTCTTTGCTGCTGAAAATATCTCGCATCAGGTTTATCTTGAAGAAGACCTTTGAACGACATTCGGATGAAAGTGAAATGGTCACAAAGGAAGGATTTTGCTTTGTGATGTGACGTATTGGAATTCTCCTCCTGATGCCTGATATTCCTTATTGCAACCTTCATGTATTATAAATCGCAGTACTCGAGCCCATAACTTATGAAACATCTCCTGATACCGTTCGGCATGTACTTCATGTTTCATTGCTTTAGAAATAGAGTTTAATGTAACGGGTAATTAGACGCAACAAATCCACAGGCTGCATGACAAGGAAGAACATCTTTGCGATAACATGTATTGCAATTTTCCTCGGTACTACCACTGTGAATAGACTGATTCTGAAACCCAGAGCTCTGTCACAGGTGATAAGGAGGAAAGGAAGTATAGCTAATTACTCATTTCCGTCCACTACCTAGGTTAAGAATGTCAGTCCCTCATTTGTCTTTCGGCGTAGTTTTTAAGCTCAAGATTAACTTAAAAGAATTTTTAATTAAACACCAAACCAAAATCTCCATTTGAATATATATCCCTGGAATAAACTAAAAAGTTCGCTCAGCATTGCCGTTTTTCTACACTTGTTCCATCGTTCAATAATATGAAACTAGAAAACTACGTACAGCAATATAAAATTCAACGTTCCATCGTTATATGTCTTAAGTCATATTAAATAAGTTTATTTTAGGAGTCTGAGAGTGGGTCTGCTCGATATACGTTTAGGTTTTTCTGTGTTGTCACTTGTTCTCATGCGAGGATAAGCAAATGAACTGATAATTCACTCAGGGATTTATAGTTATATGCAGATCGTCCACTGTCTTACATGAATACTTCCTCGGAACAGACTACATGACAATTACTGATCTGTAATAATCACACTACTTTCCACGACGAAATCCAGAATCTTGACATCAGCATGGAATTTTTATAAAGCTCTGCCTACGTTCTGCACCCATGCATAATCGTTTATCAGTTCCTATATGACACATGCCGTAGAATGTTAATATTAACGAGGCAATCTTTCGCAAAAGGGACTGAATTTATTCAGTGGAAATTGCAGAATGCAAAATTAAACCGAATACCTTCCTTCAAGGTTTCGTTTAAATGCGAATAAAGCTGGCGTGGATGAAAATGTATTAAAATTACATGAAAAATTATTCTTACGAGCCGATAAATTCATATGTTACACTGTATAGTTGAGGTTGAATACAATTGTAGTGGCGATATATTTTACTGTCATATATTTCTGCCCTCCTAAGAGAGAAATGTGGAAGGTAGCGTAAGAAAATATGTGAGAAAGAATAAGAAAAGAAATACGAAACAAAATTTACGGTCGGGCTTATTTACAACACTCGTGCATGCCCTAGGCCTACCCGCGGGCGTATGAAGTTAAATGAAGGAAGGCACAATGTTAATCGTGGCAAGTCTGGTCCTATACGGAGGGTGTGAGGCTTAGGGAAAGCTTGGAGTAGAAGGGCAAACCAGAATGATTTACTACGCGAGAAACAATGCTGCAAATTATTGCCTCCAGGATCGTGTCGTTTACATGCAGATTTAGAAGTGTGCATTAGACAGGATATGGCAAGGGAACAGAAATGAAGTTCGTTACGCAGACATAGGCTAGGTGCCAAAGTTACAGCCTCTCACACCCTCCTTCGAATTTTCCTTCTCAGCAATTATAAGAGGTGTTCAAAGTGTCAGGGTATTGCAGATGGCGGAATAGGAGAGAAATTGATATTCAATCCGTACAGATTCCGTGGCATTACGTGTATATGTTTCCATTTAAAATGCTTTTGTATTGTCTTGTAAAGCCGTCCCTAACCCCTGAAATATAACCTCACTCTTAAATTATACTATGTTCCAGAATGACAAAATGAACATGTTATTACAGCGGATAGTAACCCTTCAATTTCTTACGTGCAGCGGATAACCTTAGAGTGAACGCAAAATGGAGTACAAGGAAGACAATTTCCTTAATCGTTTCCAAGATAGTAGAGCTTCTATATGGATCAAAAAGAAAAGAATCTTGTACAAGACACGGTAACAAAACTTTCTAAACAATAAATATGTGTTCTTATTCTCCATTTCCTTAACGTTTGAGGTAATTTTTCAGTTTGCATTCATAGACACTATTTCAGAAATAAACACATGAAGGGTTCATAAGTGATGCATAAGTATAAGATGGAAATATGGTGCTTCATAATCCATTAACAGAATTAAAGTATACGGGAACAATAATAACGAATATGCATGCAATTAAATGAAGATAACTATGTGACTAAATGCTGGTAAAATTAGTTGGAAACACTTATCATTCCGTCGTCATTTTAAAACAATAAAAATTATGTAAAAAAATTGCCATTTATTTATGTGCTGAATGCTTTTCAAAGGCTTCTGTCACCAAAGTCTTCTTCAGGCTTGTATAAAGAACTTTCTGATGCAATTCTTAGGAAGTATGCGCTCGGGATATAAGCATTATCTTACTCAATTATTAAGTTGCATTCCTTAAAACGAAAAGTAAATTGAGACCAATGGGAAGAATTCAGGTGCTGCAAAAAGAACCCAGCTTTTTTCCTGGCGTACCCTCCTATTACGTTTTCTCTGATCTGTCCCGTACTTTCAATGCTAAGTAGCTTGGTCGCTTTCGTTTATTCGAAATTTAAATGTGGAGCTTAGTGAAAAAATATAAATTGACAAATTACAATTAACTTTCTATTGAAATGATACGTAAATCGTAAGGTGGGACTAGAAACAGAATATCTGTCACAATTCATACAACGCCGAAAGAGACGCAAGACTTTGTTATTCGGATGTAATATAGGAATAATTAAATTAATATACTATAAGTCGTTCACTTTCTAACACTGAAATGCAATAAACAAAGTCTAAGTCATTTATAGACGATTCTCAGGTCAAATTTCTGAGAAGATACGATATCCACCACGTTGTCAGACTGAATGTTCAGGTTTTAAAAATTCTGGTCATATTCTCTTATTTAATGCTTACCACAAATTATAAAGTTCTTTGATAAATCATTAGACCGAAGTAGAAAAATATCTGACCTATCTCCATCTTTCATGACAAGAGCTGGGCCATAAATTCTCGTTCAGAGGTTAAGTAACCTGGTCTGTCAATCTTGATCTAGGATACTTATGCCCCGACTTCCCCTAGGGGTGTAAACTATGTTTGCCACTACAGTGGAATGACAGCCATCATTTCCATAATTTCATGTCACTTTTTTTGTTGGTGTTGTCGTTAGTGGCATACTTTATTTTCACAAGGATGAGTATACGATGATTATAATGCAAGGTTAAAGAAAATAAAAACTGAAACAAGATCTGCTAGTGTAATATTCAAATAAGCAGACGAGAGAATATCGGATTTTCTAGCCAAATTAGACACACTACAATTTTGTAATGTTGT
>NW_019060172.1:497960-536802 GCF_000696155.1 Zootermopsis nevadensis
GCAACAACCCAGAAGACAGAAATCTTCATACTCACCGCTGTGAAAACCTCAAATCTTACAACTGTAATTACTAGATGGCTACTTACACTGGTCAAGGAGACATAGCATGTATAAGTACTGTCACCGCCAAATTGAAACCCTTCCGAGAAGAGATTTTCTAGATATGCTGAAAGATTTTCTTACATTTCGGCTGAGAACTGAAAAACCTACCTCTAACACTGCAATTCTGACGACATAAATGGATTTTGTACAATTTATAAGTGCAGGCTTAGCTGTAACGCACTATGGAAACATAAAGCTGTCACAGAAATCCAGGAATGAAATCGTAAACATTGTTTTGGACTGAATTTTCCTGACAACACACAGGATTACTGATAGGGCAGATATTATCTTTACAGAGTACTTACACCAAGGCAGCCGTCGGCAAAATGAATTTATTAGAAAATAAATTAGTACCATTAGTTAGATTGGAACTTATACTGTTTTTCTTTAATGTATTACGCCACCCTCACTCCGGGAATTACAGGATACAACAACGTTTTGTTTTAAACGATTTAGATTCATTTCCATAAGCCGTAAAGGAAAGTACAATGTTGTTGCAGTTGAGCTTCGGCAAGCGATTAATAACGACCGTTGGGACACACCAGTTACCAACTTTGGTTTCATTCTCCCTAATCAAAACCATTTATACACTAAAATTAAATATCTAAATTCACTGTTCTTTTACGTGCAGCGGATTTGGTGAATTCGTTGTTAACAGGTTTAAACAAAATAAATCCTGAACCACTTGCGCGTTGCGCCAATACTTCTGTACGATGCCAGTTTTGCGGTGAGAGAATGGATCTAAAAGTATAAACAACACATTTTTGTTCAATATAAGAAATTTACAGATTGCGATCTCGTTCGGAACAGCCCAGAGTTTAAAATTATTTGAACACATATCTTCGATGCGTGCTCGATCTGGACGGATATCTCACTGCATCTCCGACCCGTACAAGACAGAGGCTGCCATCACAGACGGCCACTCAACCGGAAATCGCGAGACGATTGCAATCTCAGGATGGGACATCAAAAGACATCTCATACGATTTTCGAAAGCAAAATTACGCGGTATATAGGACAACGGATGTCGCTGAAAGCGGCATAACCAGTCCTGGTGCACGTCAATCGTGTTTGTGATCAGGAATGCGATGACGGTGTCCGTTTGCTTACACTGAATACCCAGGGTTTCGTAGCTTAAGTAACACAGATCATTAATAGTTTAATGATATATTTTAAAATTACTTCATGACGTCGTCATCAATCCGAAAACTGCTGTCGTGTCTTGCATACAAACATGTTCAGTTCTTTAAAAAAACTTCGTGTAACAACTGTTGTATTACAGAAAAAAATAAGAGCATGAATGTTACAGATACGATTTCTTTTTGCTGTTTATTGGACTTCGTGAAGTTAAATGGTCACTATTTGTCAAAAGTCGTCTGACTCTCGAGGTTAGAGTTGGCAGGGCAGGAAGGGGGGTTGTTATATTGCTCCTTCTTTCTAGAGACATCCAGTGAGCGGATCACAGAACGCCTGACTGTCCGACAAGAGCACAACGCTTCTTCACGCGTCATGAGCTACAAACGATTGATTAATAAAACAATGGTGAAGGACGGATTCATTTTCTATACCGAAGAGCTTTCCCCATTCGGTGCGACTGCCAGAAAGTGGAATGGAAAGACGTTAAATATGTCAGCGTGGGTAGGGAACAAGACTATATTCATTTACCAGCACCCTCTCTCTCTAATCTAACGCACAATGCCAAACATATCACATTTCCTTCTCCACTTCGAGATTATTTTTTGTCTTTTGGAGAAAGTGCAGGAAAGTATTTTCAGTTTCTTCGCTTGCACGTTTAATCTCAACCGCCGATCGGATTTCAAAGGAATTTACAGTAAGTGCTCGACGTCTACCTTGAAAGATATCGAACTAATTTAACTTCTGCTCTTCTTGGTCAAATATAATCTATATTATTATGCATCAGTAATGAATAGCAGCCACAGAGAAAACCAAGTTTATGTTCAAATCTCGTCAAAAGAATACACTACAATATTTGCTGTAAAAATGGCTGAAATATCCTTCGAAACTGTGGGAAAATTCAAATATATAGGCTGAAAGAAGTACTTAATGTACGTATTCACGAATATATTCACAGCACAAGAAATGTGAAGACTTCTTTTCTCGTGAGTCAGAATCCGATAAATTGGGTCGGGTAATCTGTTTACAGCAGCGCGCGATATTTATTAGACACATCCTCCGTCACTATGCTCCTACATGTTTCTCGACACGATGAAGTCTTCCTTAAAATGTATTCCTTAATTTCTGCAGATGTTTCTCCCGATTCCAAACGTTTCTTAAATCATTCATGTTTCGCCCTTCCTTTAGCGTCTGCACCCTTCCACCGGTCTTCTGGTGCCACTATTAGGACACGCTGAGATAGTCCATGCCTTTATATTAGTTGAATTGCAATGAATTTGTCACTCCGAACGCTAGGAACATCTTCCCTCTTTACAAAACGTCACAGACAACCGGCGAGCCATTTTTACTCTTTCACATTTTTTATTTCATAAATTTAGTTTCAAAGGTGATCGCTGAAGTACACAGACTCCTCTTATTCTTTCGTCTTTCCTTCATCTTCATTATCTTCCTATCCCTATTCCTGAGTTCGTTGAGTAATCAAACTTTTTATCTTCTTTCACTTTTTTTTGACTTTTTTGTTTCATCGAGGAACAATATCTCTGTTGAGTCCCTTTCTTGCTACGAAGTGCAGAACAGTTGACGATCACACTTGCCAACACCAGCCTCCATTTCTCCTATTCCTCGGAGTCTTTTATTTTCCTTTCTTTGACCCTTCCCATTCTTACGTCACACGTCACACTTAACTTCTCTTACAAAACACACAGTTTATGGTTTACTCTCATCTTTTTCGTCCTGGTTCCAATTTAGAGACATTCTAATTCATCTGCTTCCGTCTGTGAATGTCTCCTTCTTCGTGCGATGATGATTTGAAGACGGTTCAATAAATCCAGATATAGAAACTTACATATTGTAAGCCATGACTTGAAATTCTCCATTTTTTCTATTTAATAAATGCGTTAAAACGAGTGATAAATGAATGTAATTCTCATTCACGGGTCTCACGTAAAGGAGACAAACATGTTATAAAGGAAGAGACTCAAGAAAGCATTTCAGTTGTGAAGATATCCTACGCAAAAGTGCGTTAAACTGCAGTTGTATGGGCCGACGCATTTCATAATTCGCGGTCCTTGCAAGAGAGAACTGCATTTCAAAGGAATCGTAGAGAAAAGAAAAGAAACTCCAGCTGGAGGTAAGCGAGACAAGAGAAATGAGAAGATGGAAAATGATGTAGTAGTAAAGAAAGACTATATGACACAGAAAACAGAAAATATTAAAGAATAAATGGTTCACTACGGATGGACAAACGAATGGATGATTGGTGATGGATGAAGATGGATACGGATAAAAGATGGGGTGGATTGTTGGATAAATGGTGAGCTAGATAGATAAATCGTTTTTGTTCAACTTGGCGAAGTTTTATAAAACGTTACCAGTCAAGTTTTGACTTTAGAACTGAAGAGAAATGCGTAGATATTTCCGTTGAGGTATATAGTAGCGGAAGCCCCTGCTAAGAAACGCGAAAAGAAGTTTAGAGACAAAAAAAAAGAAAAGATTTTGGCAACAGCAAAAAATTATCCCCTAAGCCGCGAGGCTCCAGTGTTCTACGTCACATTTTACTTTGCATTATGTATTCGAAGTGGAAATATATTTCATCCGCAATGCCAATGTCCATGACAATTCGTTGCCCGAGAGTGAGAATGGTCGTCATTCTGTCGCTGGAGAGCTCTATTTCTTTCTTTTCTCGTGTTCCTCTCTCTGTTGTGCTGAGTATAAACTATAACTAAGATGCTGCAAAAAGACTGGAGACATGTGTATGGCGTTGAATACAGTGCTGGGTTCTCTGCGTATTTTATACAAAAGAAATGCACTCGTAGCCCTACCGGTACTGCCAAGTTAAAAGAAGACAAGTTCAGTGAATGCATCTGAAGCTCTCACAACATTTTACGGCTAAAACTTGATATATTGTGAGTCCTACCACTGTAGCTGCTGCAATGGGGCATGCAACCTGTTACGATTTATAATTCACCTGAAGCTAGGTGTGTAACTGAACTAAACAATGAGTGAAAACGGATCCTGCGTTTGTAAATTTTGGTAACTAGACGCTTATCAATATCAAACACGCCGCCAAGATTTCGTTTCAAATACCAAGTTCCTATAATCTCTATCAGAGTGCATAACCCATTTCTATCAGAGCCAAAATCTTAGAAATAAAATACGTGCATATCATATTTGAGACATGACAGGTCTTAATTATCTGATTCTTTCCCTTAAAACAAAACAATTAGAAATCTACAGTAATACTTGTAGCGAGCAGTGAAATATTGGCCACAATCACAACACTATTTACTGACGTCAAATAGAAAACAGTTATGAACAATGCCTCAAAAAAGTGGGAGTTGTAAGATACAGTTACTTTCAACACAAGAATGCACCGGGTCTGACATCTAAAATCACAGTCAGTTTGGGAGGTTTTAGGTCTAAATTGTAACAGAATACTTGGCTCCAACATGATTGATTCTTACAGAGTCAAAGCTTTGACACAGCAATGGCCATAGAGATTCAAACGACAGGCCCCCGAGTACAATAGGTTCAGTGATGAGGTTAGTGATTCATCAGACAAGTATTAACACGATGACATTCTAATACTTGCATTTCATAGCGTTCAATAAGTAAGACATTTTTAACTTAGGGCATGACATCTAGGTTATTGTTTTAAATCTATTTTCTCTTAAAATTATTAAGTATTAAATTTTATGTTGAATATGTCTTATGGGTTGTAATGCCATGCAATCTGGTAGAAGTTTACCGACGTTTCAGCGGTGTTTGTTGTCTCTAACATCAGGGCGGTAAGTAGCTGCACAGGAGATGATGGTGAAAGCAAACACCTTCGAAAGGTCGGCAAACGTCTTTCTGACTACATGACCCTACAACCCAGAACTCGCAGTAGCGAGAACCCTAAATCTCACAAACAAATTTCTATCTTTCAGTAAAACCGAATCGAGGAAGTTAACACAGAGGTTACACCACACTGTAAGGCATAAATTATGTGATTCCCGTTATTTCTCAGTTCGAATCTCGACTCACACGACAGTTATATTTACTGTGACGCTGGATAACCTCTGCAGTTGACATCCCACCGCTTAATTCCGGTTAGAAACACTTAGCACAGCAACAGTATACTAGATGTCGAACTGTTCACAGTCGGCGGGCGGCATGAGGGCCTTTGGGTCCATGCTAACCTTATACTTATCCGCACAATGCTCTTGTATGGGAGTGAAGATGTAAGATAACATTAGGCTAGGAGGTGGGCGGAGAAACGCTAATCTACTTTACATTAAGGCTGGAGTTTCCTCACGTAGTCCCTAATGATGCTGTAACCCGTCCTGAAAACCAGTGTCCTGGGTTGCCTAATAAAAGGGGCATCCTTCTTAATGTAGAACTAGAAGTTGGAGATTTTCAAAGATAAGGAAGAATGGAAGGAGTTGGCCGAGGACGAGGATGTGAGTTACAAAAGAGGAGAAGCGTTAGAATAGAAACTTTGAGACCACAGCTCTAAACTTTGTTTTAGCATAACTTAAAAGCAATATGCGATATCGTAAATGCTATTTTCCAGCAATTAGAGATATAATGACTAACACACTTGTGAAGACTAAATGTAGGAACTCGGCCCCTTTCAGGGCCTTTATCCATACAACTACACTCACCTTTCTCTCTCTACAATCTCTCCCTCTCCCACCCTCGCCCACGTGCTACCATTGGTCCACTCCCATACCTGCTCCCATTGGCTCGGGGCAGGCTACACCTTTCACTTCCCTGCCTATAAAATCCAACTTCTCACACCCTATTGGCATATTCATCGCCCTGATGACGGAGGCAGTATGACCTCTGAAACGTTGGTTAACATCGACCAGACTACACAGCGCAACAACCCAGAAGACAGAAATCTTCTTTAAATGTAGGAAGTTTGACACAATTATGCAACATCTTCACACCAAAATAAGCACATCATTTAATCACCAGTGTAGCAAATAATTCCGGTATATTACGCCTTTATTTTTTTAAATTTTCAAATCACAGAGCGACGAATGGCGAGTCTTAGAACAGTTATCGAGACTAAGTCGTAGTGAGTCACTACCTACTGTAAGACTTTTCCCAGAACTTGACAGCAAGAAGGTGGAATAGAGAAAAATATGATTAAATCCATTCGGCGCAAAACTGATGTTATGTATACCTACCACCACTTTCTATCAGGGTTATTAAAATATATCAACGAAAAACGTCCTTAATTTTCTAAATCAATTGAAAGTGTTGGAAAGCTAATCAGAGTAATTACCATGCACTGTGTTAGAAACATAGTGACTTAACTTTATTGAAGTAACTTCGATTTCATACGTCTTATCAGCATCGTCCATGTGTGTTTCTTCGTACTAACATCTTGTAAAGAAGTCGTCAAATTTTAAAAGTATTTGACAAATGATAATAATGTGTTGTACTGTACACTGAAGTATAAAAATTAAATAAACGCGGTCTTTCTCGCTTATGGGGTAAAGTTGAATTTTCTTCACTTCAAACTTACTTACATTAACTCGATTAAACTTAAATCAATATTGTCTATATTTGAGGTGCAGTCTGATTATGGGAGTTTAACAGGAATAAACTAACAGACTTCGCTTTTAAACCTCCGTGAGGTACACACATTCATTTAGGCATATACTGCAGATTAAATATCCGAAAAGTATTGACCTATCTAAGACCCGTCTAGCACTTGTAAGAAGCATAAATGTTGGGTTAGAAGAGTAATCCATCTTTTTCGAGTTCTTTCTGTTGCGTATCCATTCTATCGGTTTGTACTTATTTTGGCATTTTGGAATAAAATATTTACGACAGACTACTTCCACTCCTCCTTACGTCTTTATGACGAGATGCTTAAATAAGCAAGGGGATAAATTTGAGTTGCTGCCTCGAAGAATTATGTTTAAGAATTAAACAGTAAACACCTGCTTAAAGGCAATAGACAATAGAGATTTCAAATATTTGTCTACTTGTAGCTTCAGGAATGGGACTCGAAGCTATCAGATAGGACGTGTTTCATTTACGGCAACAGTGCCGCAAAGGTAAGTACAGAATCATGTCCAACTTAAGTGGACAAAAGCGAAAGCAATATCGATAGAATAAGGAGAATGCCTCTGGGAATGTATTTGCTTTATGCTCCTTACTCGTTGTTAATGATATTCTCTTGTTACTTCGTCGTAAGGGTTGCTGACCCATGTTTCTCCTACTTTAGTATCTACTTCAAATAAAAGTTCAAAACTAATTTGTTGTTGGTATGATTTCAGTATATATGTGTATATATATATATATATATATTAAAATTTCTCCACTTTATAAATCACTTCTCTTCGATCTTACGTAACATTTTCCCCAATTATTTTATTCTGAAAACCTAATTAACACTACTGAAAACGTCGAGTATTACATAATATAACGACAAACTAACAATGAACAACAAACACGTTCTTTTTCAGGACACAGGAAAGGATAGAGGGCAGTCTCTGTTTAAAAGATATCAGAATTGTCCACTTCAACGCTTATCCCAAAACCTTTACAGAAAATTTGATGTTTAGTGCAACCCTATCACGTTTCCTTTCAGAGATTTTTCCGATTTGTGTGTCTGGAGTCGTTGCCATGAAGACTAACTGATGGACTGTCCCTCTGTACATCCATCCTCGTGTCTCTGTTTCATCACCAGTACCACGGTCGATTGACAGACCAGACTAGGCGTATGCCTCGTCGAGTACCTATTACGTTCCCAAGCCCGCAGTTTGGACGAGAAAAGCAGATCACTGCTACAGCCAAGCAACACACACACACATCCTTCTGGGCTGTTACCGCCCCGTCGTCGAGAACAGAAAAACCGATCTCAATCAGCTAAGTCTATTTCAGCTTCTAATGGTAGTAATTGTTTTTCTCGATTACTGAATGTAATACAATGAATGTTTATTGCATTAAGCATAATACGTTTATTCGATAATAATACATATTGAGCAGTATCAGAGAAATTTTAGGATTGAATTCTGATACCGGATAAATGTTGTGTACAAATGCTTTGTGTGATTTCCTGTTTCTCCACATACCCTATGTCACTTCCCGTGTCACACTGTAATGTTATCGGTAAGAGTAACACAATACAGCACCTCACTCGAATCCTATCATGATCCATTCGAAAGCATCTATCAAGTTTATTCTATGGGTATGTATTTTCTTGTAGAAAATGGATTTTCTTCCTAACAGTCACGTGTAAAATAAGCCATAAATGTAATACAGACACATCGTATATACCCATACGTGTAGACAAGCATTAACCGCATAATGAGACCAAATTTTATCTTCCTTCACTGTTTAGTATAAAAGAATCATGTCGAAACGGCCAAAAATTCAATATTCTACTTATCTTAAAAGTTTACGATGAAGGTGCATTTATGTCACACTGTTATTTATGAAATATACTAAGCACACCTTTCCCAAACATTTTATAGTAAGCTATCAATTCCCTACTTATATTTTTAAGTTTTGCTTAACGCCCGTGTACCACAATCTGGACTGGGACTGCTGGTTGTGGAAACAAGTGAAATGAAGTAGGCGTAACTTAATACGTATAAAAATATAGTTTAGAATCGATCTGCTGTTTACGTGACATAACTGTAAAAAGGTGGATTATTTCTTAGCTGAAACAAAGAAAGTAAAACAGTTATTTTGAACAGGTGGATTGCATGAAACAATGCAATGATGAAAAGTTATTATCTTTGATAATTTTGTTTATGAGAGGATGGAGTTGCGATATTGAAACTCGCCCACGACACTAAAACGTTGGTTAAGTAAATATAAAGTTACTGGAACGCCACTGGAAGAATGTAATTTACGATATAATACAAGATGTTCATCTAACTCTTCACATTTGAAAAGAATAACGTTTTTCATGCATTGCGGTATAAACACACATCGTGCAAAGAACGTATAACAAGTCAGCATAGATCCAAATTTATAAAATAAAACTGTTAAAGGCACCTACCAAAGTAATTCCGTACTAATAACATTTCATTAACAACACATAAACGCATATGAGTAGTCGTCATGCAAAGTGCCCGTTGTCCACTTTTGAATAACACTGGAACGATTCGAAACATGTACCGCCTACGTCAACAATAAATAACTCTGCATCTGGTACTTATAGATTCTATATGACTCCCGCTATAAGCTGGGATTATAGCGTAGCATTAGCAAAGGTTCATTATAAAGACGTATAGTGTTTTCTTTGAGATACGGACTGAATTATAAAACATTATTTACATAATCTTCGGCTTTAAAGTGTTAATAAAACCTTTCAGCCGTTCTCGAGTCGTACATGCGTACGGACGGACGGACGGACGGACGGAGAAAGCGATTTCAATAAGCGCTCCGAAAGGATGTGACGCTCCTGAAATATCCTTTACTGCAAAGGAAAAGCAACAATGTGAATTTTAAATACAAACACCGGCAATTAAGTTTTTGTTACTGTAAAATCTCTTTGCAAACATTGTATAATCCACAGTATTTAACATAAACAAACAATTAAAAACGTGTGCTGCAAGAATTATTTTGTTCTGCTAAGGAATAAAGTCTTCCGTGCTCTGGGCCATATTGGATTTCTAAAACCTGCCACAATTATCTCTCATTATCCAAAGAACCGACCCAAAACCCTGTGATATACAAGTGCGACTGTCTATACAGTGGATGTTTTTGTTTGGAAGCTGATCTCAGCAAGACTATTCAAAACAACCCTCCTTTATTAAACTCGAAAGTCCATTGTCGCATGAGGCTTGAGGTCCTTAAAGCTGTGAAGATATACGGAGGTCTTCTGGGTTGTAACTCCGTGTTATCTCTTATAAGTGGTTATCAGCATTTCACAGGAACACATCGCCTACATCTTCAGGCCAACATTCCTGTGAAACGTTAGTAATCACAAAGCCACACACAGTCGGATAACCACAGTTCATTGCGCTGTTCACAAGAACTCGTAGAGGTCTTAGGAAAACGATGAGCCATATCTTCATTCACACCGTATTTAATATCCATTTTAATATTATTCTTCCATCTATTCCGAAGTCTCTTCAGTTGTCTCTTCCCTTCGTATTTTCTAAGTAAAATTTTGTTCATATTTCTTACCTTTCCACGTGTTCTGCATGTTACGCCCATTACAGCACCCTTGATTTGATCACCCTAATAACAATGATTGACTATAAACAATCACTTCACTTACTCACCATGGAATAATATCCAGTTCAACTTATCACGCGTATCTTGTCGCGAGGTTACAGCACCAGCGTTAACTGACCGAGTTCTACAAGTTACAGCAGGGTAGAAAAGGGTGGAAACTCTATCAAAGGGGAGTCGATGGAGTGGCAAGTTCTGAACCGCCTTCCCTTCGTCCCTTTGATTTGTGACATCGGGCTTGGAACCATTATTTATGTGTTCAAATTTCCTTCCACGGAGACCAAACTGTCGGCTACAATGTAACGTTCTCTTTGATTGAAAATACTGTTTATAGTACCTCTTCAGCTAGATCCAATATATCGGCGAATAATAAGACTACTAATGAATAATCAGTTAAAAAGGATGTGGAAGAGAGTCATCGTGGCCTAATTTAACGGCCTACCACGTGGTTTGTCTGGAGACTCTGAGGAGTATCATGAGAAACCTATCAGGATAGTTGGTTTCCGAGCCGATATTTGATTCCGGGACGTCCCGGACACGAAGCAGAATTTGTACACTCCACCTGACATTTAGCGTGGAAAATATTGTCGTGTCAGAAACAGACACACATGAGTGGTCAGGTTGTTACTCCGGCAGTATTTCCTACCAGGGACAGAACATCCGAAACCTAGCGGATAAGAATCTGAGCCCCCACCACCCATTCCGAAAAACTCCCAAGATCCTTCCACATAATAAGCACCGAACTTCACATATAGGTATTTAAGCAGTCAGCATAATTACCGCCCTTATTTCGTAATTAGACAACCCTAAGATCGACTGTACTGAAGATTACTGTGGTTTATTTCAGTCGATTATGACAACTATTGGGACCGCATCTTAAAGTAGAACTAGGCAGATTCATTGTACCTTCCTTCCAATCCTGCATAACTACTTGGTTGAGAAAGTTTTGTTAATCAAGAAGAAAGCACGACCTCATTCACCCAGACTATAACTGTTCTATTAACTGATAACTACTCCTCATTACATGGGTGTCTAAGGCGAGTGAAACAGATACTGTGAATTCAGCAATAGTGTGATGGTACCGAGGTACAAATTCAATGGAAGTAACCAGAATCTGAAAAATACACATAAAATGTTTTGAACGTTTGCAATCTCGAAATCCAATATCAGTACGCACATTGTAATATGAATCGTCACGTGAGGCATTCTGCTTTAATATACTGCCCTGTTAATGGTGTGACTAACACAGTTCTTCCTGCAACAGAATGTTGCTTCATACCCAGTTAGGTCATGCCAGTGATTGATTCACTTATGTATACACTATAATTAAAATTAACGTGCTATTGATCAATTTGTTTTTAAATTATACGGTCTATAACACATCCTTAAACGTTCATTACCTTTACAATAACAGCCCACTATCTGTCCCCTCATGAGCTAGCTAAATCCAGTCAATATCCTCCCCTTATCGTTTTCTTAACAATATACATTTTAATATTATTACCCCATATACGCCTAGATCTCCGAAGTGATAAATTACCTTCGGATTTTACGATTAAAATTTTGTACGAATATCACAGATCTCCTACACATGCTACATGCACCGCCCATCTTAATATAATCGAATTCTCACACAAAACTCATTACTTTATTGCCGTATTGAGTGGCCTACTTTTATTTTTACCATACAAGGAGTAAAGGGAGAAATAATTGCCAGAAAATGCATGCAAAACAACCAAGAAATACATAGAGAATTTTCACATAAAACTCTATTTACGTATGTGGTTGTGCGATGGTGCATACTGACAGTTAAGAACATTGAAACATGCAGACTGCATTTGTTTATCAGATGTAAGTAAAGTGGAGAAACAGGATTAATTTCCACCTAAGCTGGAATTTTGGGGAATATACTACACATGTGGGTTATTAATTGGAAATTAAATTTTGATCTAGGTTTATTCAGAGATTGACACTATCAGCAAACGGGACTTTGATTATCATTACTAAACAGGTAAAGGTAATTACTTGTAGCTGTACTACAACAGAAATTACAGACCTACCCACACATGAATTACAATATGGAGAGTTATTCTCTTCCAAAACTCTGCATCCATAAGGTTACATTTAGTATTCCTTAAGTACATAAACGTGAAATTCAGGAAATGAGTACCAAACTAACGCGGCTTAAATATAATTTAAATCGAATACCGAAATTTGTCGGACTTAAATTTTAAGAGGTCAAATTCGTGACAGTCGTGATGTAAGAGCTGTTGTCGCATCTTGTACAGTTTTTTGTAACTTATTCCTAGAGATACTTAGCAACGGGATTCCTTAATATCTAGCATTTTAAGTTTGATTATTACATTAATATTACCACCTGATTACTCGCAGCCTAATTTTTCAAAAGCATTAGCAGTAAAAATACATACGTCATATTCTACCAATGGTAAAGTTTACGTTACTGATTTCGAATTCTGACGTTGACATGAACGAACGTACTTGTCTGACCTACTGCACTCCCTCTCGCCTAACGTAGTGTTTTATTTCGCGATTTGATTCCTCGGCGCGTAAGAAATTGTCATGTGCTATATTAATTCATATACGTCACACGCAATACCACAACTGCCTCCGTGGGGTGTCCATTATTCGTCTGTGTGTACGAATAAAGCGTGTACTTGCAGGGTAAACATTCTGTTTATTATCGTGTGTCAGAGGGGGGCAAGTGAACTCATGAATATGATTACGTGGCATTTGCAAAACGTTTTTTTTCCTCGAACTCGACTACTGCGTGAATACAAAACAAGCAAGTCAGCCAACTTCAGGCACATTGGGAAACAAGCTTTTTACATCGCTGAATGCTCCTTTACAAGCCGAATATAACAACAATTTCCTACAGTCAGTAGAGAAATACCAATTTCCATAATAGAGGAATTACCACAAAGTATTTTCCGTAGTTGTATTCCATTTTAGAAATCCCAATGAATGGGGAGTTTAGTGTGGAAAGCAGCTGAGACTCCTTTCTTCTGTTTCCTTTCACCAATTCCTTTCTCTTTGTACGTATTTCCTCACATTTTAATCTATTTTTTCTTTATTTTCTTCCCTTCCTTTTAGTCTTTGTTTATTTATTTTAAATTCAGTGTCTTCTTTTTATTTACCTTCGTCACTTCCGTTCTTGTTTTATTTATTTCTTTGCCGTTCATTCTCCACGTCCTTTCTATTCTTGTTTCTTGCTTTGCAGTTCGATTTCTTCTTCTTATATTCGTCTTCATCATTTCTTTCATACTTTGTTAATTCCTTTACAGTTATTTCTTTATTTACTTGCCTTCTCACTTCCTGTATCTGTTAACTTATTTGCAGATCAATCTTTCCTTCTCACTTTTTTCCTTATTTCCTCTTTCTCTTTTTGCTTGTTCCCTTCCTTCTTTGTTTCCATTCTTTGATATCTTGCCTTCGCTTTCTATATTTCTTTGTTAATTTCTTATTACTTCTTTTGTTAATCACTTTTCGTCCATTCTTTCCTTGAAATGGTTTACACCTTGATTTTCGCAAAATGGCCTCCCACCTTACAATCTGCGAGTATCGTCTGGCACTGAATTATTGATACAATGTAAAGTATGGGGCATGATGTGGCACAACAAATTTATTCATTAATCAAATATTATGAAATTCGGCTAAGAAGAGCTGAAGAAAAATCAAAACTTACATCTTTTTTAGTTTTTCCTTCCACCTACGCTGAAGTCATCAAAAAAGGCAGAAATACACCTTCCTTCTACACTCAGAAACTAATGAAACTTCCGAATAAATTTAAATTATTTCCGATAACCCAACTTCTGTGTTCCTTCGGAAAGTAAAAATACTTCTTGTGCCGCAAATCTAACCTGTCTACTTAGTACTTAGTACATATGTGTAAGCGAACAAGGACATTAAATAGTTTCACCACTTTCGTTGCTTAGTGTTTTAAGCACTTTTACGAATTACGGATCGCACAATTATTAAACAGAGACAACATAATGCTGTTTATAAACAATTATATTATATGTAACTGATGCTAGTCGCATAGACCCTTAGGTAAACTGAATTTTGTTCCGAAAAAATGGAAAAAAACGTTTTCCTGTTCAGAAATAAATAAAACTGTAGGCGTTGTAGTTAGTAACAAGCTATAAGCTTAGGATCAAGGATGATTTACATTTTATAGTAACGTCTTTAACAGGGCCGGTTTCGATTATAAGTGGTTTTCCTATCCAATACGTTAGAATATGACACGAAATAAGAAAACAGATCAATTCAAAATCTGTCAATTACTACAGATAAGACCGTAAATAATACATTTAATACAACACCAAGCTTAAATAACTGCTACAAATTTACGTACGACTTAAATTTCACCATTATAATAATATGTCTCATGCGAAGAATTTTTAACTTGAAATTGCCTGTTTTATAATCAGAATTTACACAGAGTACAGTAACAGTTCAAGTCTTTATACATGAACACATTTGAATCGCTTTCGAAACTATTAAAACAGTTCGTTGTTTCCACCAGTTCAGAATTTCGTGTCTTCAAGTGGTCCACATAACAGAGACCAAACACTGAAAAGTCCTAAGTCATGTTTCCGGGGTAACTGAGAGATTAGAGTCCAAATTTCATTTCCGCAACAATTCGGTCATTTTACATTTATATCAATTAATTTGTCTCCTTGATTTCGAGTACAGTAAATTTACACTGCCAAAAATAACGCGTGTGAACGACGAGGAATACAATATAATTAAATTAAGTGCCACGAATATTTGTTAATATGTAGCAGTTATTTGTTTAGTCAGGTACATGAAAACAGGGCGCTAGGTTTGTGAGACAGAGTGAGTAACATAAGCGTGTTATTGGAGCAGGAAGCTGGTAAAGTTTGCTCTAATGAAGCCTTACCGACAGTAGGGTTAGCATCAGGAACTAATTCTGTGGTCGAGGGTAGCTCTGGTGTGCCTGCGGAACAGAAAATCGAGTAACTGAAATGAAAAACCTACATCTGAAGCTTGATTATAATGGCTTTGCTAGGCGTTAATAGGACAAAACAGACAGATTTAAAGTGAATCCTTTGTGCCCAACATGTAATGTTTCCTTCGCTGAATGGAGTGTTTAAAACGAAACAGCAATCTGGTTCTATCCGAAGCGAAAAATTAAATTTGCTGTAATTTCGAATGTTAAAATTTTTACATTTTTTTCAAATAAATTCAAGAATCAACTCCAATATTTTCACTATAAAATTAAGGGATTTTATTTAAAAATTAAGTAATTATTATGGAATATAGAATTAAACCCTTATAACAGTTTTAGTGAACTGAAAAATCTAGTATAAAATACTGAGTATCAGATTACAAGTCTGATACTGAATAATATTTGTAGTATTTTATGCGAAAAACGTAACACTTAAGCTGCTGGCACAACAAACAAACAAACAAACACACACTCAATTTTATCATAGTGGAAGAAAATTAGTTTTAACTCATCAGGCGAATGTTGTACCCTGCTAGAACGAAACACTGTTACTGCACTCAACGAAAAGTCCTCTGAAATACAAGTGTAACATTCAGACGGTTTTAAACTCCTTGTACACAGTACAAAGAGAGGCAACTTGAACTGTGGAACCCATGCAGTACTTACCATTCAGAATCAAAATCAAATAGAAACACTGCACCTTCTACTATTTCACAAAAAAATCTATTGTTATAAAGTTAACCGACATCGGAATTAACTGCATAAATTTGTACATCTGAAGTCAGTTAACGGTAACAAAAAGCCGTCACCTATCGCAGAAAATGAGGTTATTTCGAGTCATTCCAACTAAAGTGACAAAAATATTATGCCATCTTCTTATTTTATACCTTAGACCTGAGTATAGTAATTTCTTAGTTTCTTATTTTACAGTGACTAATTAGTGTCATTGTAAAAATTCCACAATTTCTCTAACTTAGAAACCTGATACAATGTTTGTATCTTGATTCTGTACTTTTCAACTCGAATACAATGTAACGTATTCAAGGAAAAACTGAGGTCTGAGGTTCGTTGAAATATAAACGATCTCCTTATGAAAAGAACGGCTTGGAAGGAGTGGAGGTAGAACGAGCCGTGATCGAATATAAATCATAAAATGGCACAAAACGAGAATGCAGAATAAGCACTGGTATATACTGCTACACTGATAAATATAAGGAAACGCTTTTAAAAGACCTGTCAACGCGACGACTTTAAAATAAACTTAATTTTACAAATTAATACCTGCGCTTTGTCTCCGTGAATAAGTTATTTTACCACTCGGAGTAAAATAGACGCATTTAGAAACGATTCCTAATTATTATCAGAAATTTATTTTTTCCTAAAGGCTTCCTTACAATCTGATCATGTACTACAGCTTTAAGTTTATTTGAGTTGTGAAACTTGGATCACGAAAACTGCTTGTCTTGGGGCTATAATACATAAACGTTATTCTCAACTGGAATTATCAGAACGACAAAACGATTATCACTATAACAGCCATCTCATTCTTGTGACGACGTCTCTCAAATGGCGTGTCTTTGTTAGCTGCTGCGTCATAAAGCAGATCGTCAGCAGCATAGCTGCGAATTCCACACCCAATTTATGAAAGTTCTGTACTTCGTGAGATATATAAATGCTAATTACTTCTTCAAGTATTACAAGAAGACCAGATGTCAAATGTAAATTAAGTAGCATCACACTAGATTCAAGTAAAATGCGTCATTAATGTGTGCATGACTCTTAAACGGGCTGGTCTTTCGTAGATTTCAGCGAGGAATCCAACAAATTCCATACGAGGACGTTAACACCATTGAGCAGATATGAGATACGAACTATTGTCTTTATGACACGAATTATTTGCTTTGCGGTGTAGTAACAGTGCTTCTAATTCAGATTTTACAGTATAATCTGAAGTCGTTTAACTATCTAAAGTAAACAGTGATAGAAGGCCATTTTTACTACGGTAGAGGTAATTAAATAAAACGAAAGGCTTCGTGTCGCTAAGTTATGTGCTGAAAGTAAAATGAGAAACGACAGTGTTATTTTAGATCCTAAAAAGGAAATAATGATGAAATTAAATTCTCCTTCAACTTATATGTTACATGTTTTCTAAACACTCGTCAATTTACAAATGCAAATAATTACAATAGCATTTCCGACTTCACTGGATTTACGTTGACGGTATGAGTTTTCGTCTTTACAGAATCCACGCTGTCCAAAAGAATGTTACAGTCGGATTATCCTAGGCGAGGGAAAACTCGGGTTCGAGGGCAGCTTTCAAATCTTTATCCTCCAGAAAGATATTTAAGGTCACCTAATGCGCTTTGTTAAAGCTGAAGTTAGATTGTAACAGTTCCATACATCGACAACAGAAACTTTACCAATTCTGTTCCTGCCAACAAAATATGGTCTTTTGATGGCTATCATCTGGGCTGTAGTTTCGTGTAGTCTGGCAGAACTTCACTAACAACTCAGATGTCCTTGCCGCCACCATCTTCAGGGCAATGAGTAAGTTACTCATCGTGCTACAACCCAGAAGACATCCATCTTCAGATACCGCGCAGTGAAAACCTTAAATCCAGCATAGCCTTTTATTTCCAAGACTATGATTTACATTTTGAAAAATCAAGATAGACAAAAACATTAAATCTTAGAATGCAAAAAATTGTAATCACTGTTGAAGTAAAAGAAAAGACAATGGATTTATTTATGTAGCGTAAGATATGCATTATGCAATTGATGATGTTCATATAGGCAACCACAAGCATCATGAAAATAGTGGCTGGTAACAAATTGCGTGATAGTAAGTAGGTTACAACGTCGAAAAAAGGAAAGTGACATATTAGACGTGAAGCTTTTTACAGAAACTGAACGATATAAAATTTCATGGGCGATCAGCCGGGTCAATTTGATTCATACGTCCAACTGCTCTGTTCAAAACTGGCGCGGCTGACTGCTTATATAGTTTGTATAAATACAAAAAGAGAATACAAAATCTGATACATGGAAAATTCCTGTGTCTGAGAATAGTTTATTTATATCAACCGAAAGGAAAGACTGGTCTTGGACGTCTATGATTGCGGATAATCGACCAGATCTTAACACTACTTCAGCTTCTATGCAACAAATTTGTAAATAAGGTATGTTTAACAGTTTTTCGAGGTTTTACTTTAAAATATAAATACGTCGGAAACTTACTAATTATATATCAATTTTCACATAAACCCATAGAAAATTTGTAAATCTGTTTTATTAATTATAGTATTGATTACCAAGACGAATAGTACTTAAATATTCATAGAAGTCTTCTAATTTCATTAATTGTTGTTACAGCTCTTTCTATAGCAATGCCTCCAGAATGGATTATCTCAAACTGAATATCCTGTTATTTGAAAACCACCCCCACCCCTTGCATAGTTTAAATGAACAGTCTAAAGTATAGGAATACACTGAATACATTTTAATAAATATTCCCCGAGTATTATAGTAATAAGGTATCGTTGGTTTGAATTAATAACAACAATTTCACAACGAAGCCTCTAAATACATCGACACAAAGGGAGGGGGGGACCAGGTTACAAGGTTCCTCAGTAGCCTGTGGCGTGTCAGATGCCAGTAACTGCAGCTATGTCGCGATACTTAATACAAGTGAGTTGTGAGTTTGAAACACGCTCAGAGCCGACAATACCGGGCTACTAAAATATTCCCTGCGTCTGAACGTTTTTTTCATATTCTGCTATGGGAATCAGACAGCTTCAAATTTGATTTTTTAAAAACCAGATAATCTTACTGTGGTTTATCAGGAATTACATTAGCTCCTACACTTGTAAAGGAATGACCTAGTCTCAGACAAATCCGGATTCATTACTACCTTACCTGCTCAAATCAATGAATGAATAAATTAATTAATTCATGAACAAATGAATGGGCAACAAGAATTGAGTCGCTGGACTTTTCTCTTAAGACCACTTCCTTGCAAAGTTTAATGTTCATTAATAGATTTTATGTAGGCAACCCCATCGCCATTGCGAAAGCACTTAATACCAAAATTCGTGCCATGCAGAGGACTTTGTTTTGCCACTAATTTCCTCTCGCTCAATGAAAGACCGGTGATGAACCAGTTCCTATCTACTGACCGACCTCATGACGTGAGGTCACGACATTTAAAAAGAACCCCTCCCCCACTGGCCCCTCACCTTGTTGCTTATTTCCGTGGAACGAACGCGTGCTACCAGTCTGTTTACTGTAGCAATCATCACGCTTGGCTTGCAAACAAGCGAAGTATTCCAAGCGGAACACAAGATTGTACCTCGCAGTAAAATGTCTCCCACCACCTCACAACAGCCAAGTTAAATTATTTATAGCTTCCGAAGAATAATAAATACACGGTACCTTGCTAATGTTTTAACACAAGAATATTAATTTTATGTTAAACAACAATGAAAGGGTTGCTTTGATTTCAAAACTAGAAATTTCGTCACACAGCAGTTTCACTAATCCCATACAATCCACGTGCTGGAGTGGATGATATCTGAAGTTCCTCTTTCATACGGAAATGTTTTCTAAAACATGCATTCCGTTGATGTTTAATAATGACACAGCAAATATATGGCCGGCTGCAGGTATAGAATTTTCGTTTCGTTATCGCATAATATAAACGTCTGTGACCTAAATACTATTGTGTATGTAAAGAAAAACACACATCAGAGAAATACAAAGTCTGCCACTTCTTTAACGAAATAATTGCAGCTCAGAAAATGGTTCTGGGAATTGTTTTATGCAAGCATTGTTAGTTTTTATATAAGGAAATCAGACTTATACGTAACGGAAACCAATATTATAAGGACACTGATGAGTTATTCAAATTCATGTTCCTTAATAAAACAGCATATAGATCTCTTGGTTTTGTTACACGAAGTTAAATAAAGTGGAATACATAAAAAGTTGGCGAACTGTTTGTAACATCAGACAAAGCAGTTTTGCCTTGTATTTGGCTTGGTCGCGTACGCCAATGTTTCGTGTAAGTTCGAAAATTGTGTCGCATGATAAAATAAAACTGGTGTAATGAGGTCTCTCTTCTATAAAACAGCTTCTGGTTGTTGATCCTACGTCTATAGGAGAAATCAGTGCATAATCTGTGAGATCAGTTGTGTTGTGCTTTGCTCAGATTACAGATCAGAAGCCTACTAAGGTCCGGCAAACACCTAAAGCTTTTATTTAATAATATTAAACATTATTATTCAGACCTCACGAGTTAATATCTGTGATTTGGTTGGATTTAGAATCAAATCTGAAAAATCAGACATGCCATTTGGCTCCTTGGAAGTGAGGATACGTACTTCAGCTACGTAAGATGGCACAGCACAACTTTATCGAGTGGGATTGGAACTTGCAATCATGAAGTTAGAGCACTTTAAGAACTACGTACGTGACCGTGCTGCCAAGAAAGCGTACAATTAAACAAATAAACTTCTCTCATTGTTTCCATTTATTGAAGACACTGAGCAATACTTCTTGCACCGGACAAAGATTACAAAGGCGAACTTCATCATTACAGTATGTTGGAAACTAAGAAAAAGAATGGTAGGAACTTAATATCCTAATTTTAAAAACGACCAGATTCTGGATTCATTAAAAATAAAGTAAGTAATCGTTAATATTTCAGTTTCACTTCACTTAATTGACGCATTTTAAGTCTCTCACTACACACGGTAATTCTCAAATTGCCACTCTTTGAAGAGAATTGCACAGTTTCCGTAATTACCGAAAGTCAAGGCCGCGTGGTTAGCACTATTCGGCAAGGTCCCGAGGTCAAATGTTAGCCTGAAGATCACCTATTGTAACAGAGATATTTTGTGGTATTCCACAGACCTTCCAGGTAAATACCAGGTTAGTAGTGCCTAAAATTAAGTCACGATGGATCATTTCCATATAATTTTCAAAAGATCCTTTATTAATTATCCAATTAATCGACTTTATATAGCCGAGTAACTGACAGCGGAATTAAACAAACCATAAATAAATAGATGTGGTACTCACCCGGGCTGAGGATTACTGATTTCTTGACAGTGTAATTTGTCTCGGGTATCTTGAGTTCGCAATCGAACGTAGTCGAATCTTCAAGGTCAGAGACGTTGACTGTTACTGAAGCCACGGCGTCGAAAACTCCTTCTCTTGGAAACGTTTTAAACTGCATATCGTGTGTGTCGGTTCTGAATACAAACAGCAGAATATGAGATTAATTAATTAATGATGTTCCTATGACTTTAAATGTATAATTACATATATTCTGGTTATAATTATAACTAATTCCAAGGAGAAAAGTCCTTCTTGAGAAGATACCAGTCGCTTAGTTAGTCAATAAATTTCCTCGTCTTTTATGAAAGCCAAAGGTTCATCACTGATTTCAGAAGAACCAGCCTAAGGACTGCTTCCTGATACACAGACCTGACAGCTGTCTTGTGGCATTATTACTACAAAGAACAAACATCGATTCACACATTCGGACTTACCGTTCCTTGCTGTTAATGTCTAGCTGAGGCTCCGGAAAAACGCCTTCAGCTTTACACGTGATATTCACAGCATCGTGTTCACTCAGCTTGGTATGCGTCAACACCAAACTCTTCTCGGGAACTGAAAGGAAGAACACAGTGTTAGTGGTATTCGTAACGCAATAAGAAGACAAACATCTTCTTGGTAAGTAACTATTCAGCTAGTCCAGACATTCTTATGCAAATGCACCCGAAATATACATGAAAATTGCTTTTTTTGTTGGCAAGAGCCCCCTACTCGACAGTATCCTCACTTCTACACTCATTCTTCCAAATGATTTCTTCCCGTCAGGTTTTAAGACTAAAAATGTTTGTCTGACTCAGTCTTCATGCATGCTACATATTCCACCCATTATATTTATTTAAAGCTGGGATGCTGAATATGAAGCATACGTGATAACCACGCAACAGCGACATTTGGCTATGAATGTCTCTGGCGATGGTGACATATTTCTTAATTTCTTTCTTTTTGACTTTACCCACCGACCACCAGATCGGAAAAGACCACGTCTCCCCCATTTTCACTTGAAGATGGAGAAAATTCAGTCCTTCGAAGCAGAGAACGTAGATTAAATTTTATATTATTTAATCTCAAAATTACGTACAATACTAACAATGCTTTGAAAGCTTATGTTGCGTTGTCCAACAGACATTTCTTAGCAATTTCTTCTACGCGATACAGGAAGTAAAGTATCCATTTGTTCACTCTTCTTGGACTGTAATGGAGTATTTATCAGTGTCGTAACTCCCGTGTGATTGGCGGAAATGCAACATTAAATAAAATGTTAACCTTTCTCCGTATAAAGATTTAAAGTACAGGTATGTGAATGTGTGGGTACAGATACGAGCGGAAGCCAATGGGACGAGGCTAAGGCACATTATCTCATTGAGTGTCGGAGGGGAGATACCCCTCCTGCAATTCACTCTTCGTTCTTCGAATGACAGTGAAAAACTACCGCCAGTGTTTTATTTATGGTTTACACTACGCTGACTTTTCGATACTGAGAAAAATTATTATTCTCTTATGTGACCTGCCTTAGAAATGTTACCGCAAGGTGTAGTAGATAAACACTACAAACAGAAGAGGAAATATAAAAGAAGAAATGGTGAGAAATTTATCATCATGGCTCTGTAACGTTTTTTCGATATCCCCTTCCCTTTCTTGAAACCGAGAAGAAAAGAACAAGTACGATGATAATCATTTATAAATTTCTGGAAAGGGAGTGTGTAATGAGACAAGAATGATACGTCGCTGGTTCAACACACACTAAATACATTTTGTCCTAAAATGACGCACAGCATTAAGGGAGGCTAGATTTGAAATTTCGACTTTCCACTCAGATGTCTTTGCTCTGCTGGGTCTTACATTTCAAATTACGGCACAGTAGTTTCCGTACACATAAAATTTCGGGCTGATTTACAGTGTTTTGTGAAGGATGGTTTTCTGCACGAACGAGTCTCAACGACCGTCGAAGAAGCTTCACAGGAAATCTTGTAGACCACTCGTGAGCTCTGTATCGCAATGCCATTGTCGAAAACGCTCATGGACGTTTTAGAACACAGCGAGCTGTTGTAAGCAAGACGGAAAGACTGCATATAGACGGCTAATTTGGTAGGGAGAATAAAGGGGATGTTACGTTATCCCCTAAGATTCTGTTTTCAAATCACGCACAGTGGTCACTGGTCTATAAAATATGAGCCTTATTGTGAATGATAATATAGAAACAGCATAAAGAGTATAACGGAACATTTCCACGTGTTTCCTTATTCTACGGCAGTATGCATCAAAACGCACGTGCCATGGCACATAACGTAACTTAAATTCATGTGAATATTCTACACAAACTACACATCACTGTATTAGTCTGCTGCCCATTTGGTAAAGGAAACCATAGGAAATGATGTATGTTACAAAAAAAGAAAATGAATAAATAAATTACTTTCCTTTTAAAATCTACGAAGTATATCTGTGCTTTTCAGTTACACCAGTGCCTTCGGGTCTACATGAAACAAAATGGTTTGGAGTGTTTTCAACATTTCCTTTTCGTCTTAAAATATAACGTACAACCTGTGCAACAAAAAGAGCGCTTGAAATTTTCAAAATACGAACCGGAAGTGATGTAAACGTACAGCTGACGTCATAATTCCAGTCATTCGTAATCTGATTGTAATTAACCATATTTAGCTTTTCTCTGCCTTTCATATTTCTAATAAGCAAGGACAGCAACATGTCCGTCTAATTTGAGGAAACGCCTAAACTATTGTCAATTACCTTCACATTTCTGAATGTCGTGATGAATTCTGATGAAACACGGGACTGAGCGCTATAATTCGCTGAGATAGCCGTGTTCCTGACACGCAAGCTGTTGGAGTAGGGGACTAGTGTTGAAGTTATGTTTAAAATTGTGAGTTAAAGATCTGATAATTGTGTTGTATTTGTACAAATACTAATTACAATTATGCACTTCTATTTTATTTAAATACGTTTCAAAATTCCGTATAGAATTTATACTAAGAGCAAATGGAAATTGATACCAAAATATGAAGGTCTTAACCTTTCCTAACTCAACCTAATCAAAATGAACACAAGACATCCCTACAGAACTTATGTCAGCCTGCACAAAAATTGTAACTAGGTAATGACTGGAAGAAAAGTAATGAGTATATATTTTGTCCGGACATCATACGATACGTAATTTAAACAATCTCTTAGTTTTGAACAACGTATAGCAATTTGTGTTATTACAATGGAACTTTAATTATGAAAAGTGAAGGGATGATGACATAATTATCCACGCTCACATATATATACACCACAATGCGACTATTCAGGGAAACGACAACACGCATTCCCTAAGCAGAGAAATATTATTTGGTATAATATTTCACATAACCTTCTGTTAGACTTTAATTTTATGATGGTCATTTAGCAGTGTAACTGCACGTGCTACATGAGATTTCCAAAAATCATGACCCCTGTGTTCGTGATGATGGATGATTCACGCATGGGAACGTACCACGTTTAATAATAAAAAGTATGGAGACGACTTCATTCCAACTTACAAACATAATCTTGACTTCCACATCCGTCCCCAATCCTAGCGAGTTGGATACAGGGGAATCCGGCCAACTCAGCAAAAATATAGCCATTAGCTAGACTTCTTCGTCAGAATTCGTCATGGGACTCAGAATGGTCATTAACATTTTTTCTTAAAATTAGGCAGACATATTGGTGTCCTTCCTTAATAGTATTTTATCATAAATCATTGCAATTAATAGATGTCACAGAAATGCCACATACAGATAAATACAAGAATAGCAGCTGCACCCTTACACCACTTCCTGTTTGGACTTAGAACATTTAAAGTGCTTGATGTTTCTAGCACAGTGTGTACAGAAGCCTGAAATTTATAGTTTCCACTGTGCCTAGTAACAGGACCTCAATGGCCATCATAAAACTAGAATGCAAGAGGCAAAATACTACAATGAATTAACTCCAGTTTGATTGAATATAAAATTCTGAACATTCTCCCCGCATACACAAGGATACTTAACGATAACTGGAATTCTACATATTCAGAATAGCAAATATCCTATGGAGGTGATTCGTTGCATTCCTGTCCTGTTCCTGTTCAATGCAAACAGTAAACTCAGCAAATACCTGTAGCTGGATTATCACCCTAATCCGGAGCACTAAAATAGGGCCGTGTCCAGTGGTTTTATATCATCGACAAGAGTCTTCGCAGTACGAAAAAAGTACACATTTGTTTAATTTCAGCAAGATACAACTGGTAGCTTTCATCCATAGCTAATAGAAAAAGGAAATGTGGACTTTCTGCTTATTTGCTTTCGGTTACCTCTTTTCGTAATTTTAAGGCCTAAAATATAATAAATGGAAAAAAAGAGGACGCTTTAGGAATGAATTATATTACACGTTTATGGTGCACATTTGTCTAATTGCATGTTCAGCAAAAAGTGAAAGCAAACAGAGAAATACGACGAAATTACTCAACAGATTTCAATTAAAATTTGATGGACAAATTTAATTTTCATTTATGCTGATCCTATACAACGCCTACTCCATATGGAGTTCAAATTGAAGTTCATTCATCCTCTGAAGACAGGAACACAGCACAAAAATATTTCGTTAATATAAAATACGGAAATTATGCAGATTTACGGCTTTTGTTTGAAATAATTTAATATTACAAATATTTAACTCGGGACAATTAAAAATATTCTCTGTCTGTGCACTATGTTACAATAGTTTTCATGCGTAAGTAAATATATAAGTTTAAGCCGAAGGTAAAAAGCTATTTAACGATTTTCAACAGTGTATTAAAGAACACAATAACAAGCATTTAATAGGTAGGCCATTTTTGTAAAATTATTTAAAGTCTATAGTTTACCCTGCGTACGAACTACATTGCATAAGACTTTCACGACTGTGGGGCTTCCCATTTTCCTCCCTAATGTTTACAGGAGGTTCCTTCATCAAGTGTCATAAGCTGTCGGGGTTAACGTTGACCGCCCACTTTTAGTGTCAAAGTTGAAACGAGTAGGAACTACACTTACTCTACTCCTTATGAGTTCCTTCCGGAGAAGCTTTCCTTTATCCTCTTGTAAGAAGGTAAGACCATAATTATTTTGCAAAATTAATTCCGTTGATGTTAATCTCCAGCCTACATATTAGGGTCATTTTGTGTCGAAATATCAATCTAGAAACGTAGCACTGAGTATGCATGTTAAACTAGGTGATCCAAACATGAAAATTGATGAGTTCTTGATAAGAAGTAAATTATTCCAAGAGAATCTTGGTCAAGGGACGAGACTTACCGTATACAATCATTTTTCTTGTCTGCGATCTCTCGTCGTTAAAGGTAGACACAGTGCACTTGTATTCGCCAGAGAGTTCGGTCGTGGGATTGATGATCTGCAGTGCGCGGTACATGGTCGCGTTGTCGTCCGAGATTCGGTACTCGAGATTCAGCTTGCCGTTCAGAATGCCCAGTCCTTGCGGTTTCTTCGAGTGTATCCATTGGTACACTGGCGTCGGGTGGTTGTTGAAGAACCATTTCACAACGAGAGCCCCTGGATTCTTTCTGTTAGACGCGTAGTCGTCGGCATTCAAGACGTAGTCACAGTCTAAAACCACGTTGCTTACAGTGCCGTTCTTTATGACGAGGGGCAGAACTGTGGTTGCCGATGTAATCTCCAAACCATCACAAATAAAGAACATCTATATTATAATTTCTGGGACAAACTTATGCTGCCCATTTACCTTTAAATACTTCAGCGGATACATTGAAATTAGCAGGAAGTATAAGCAATAGTAACTGCAGATATTATGAATCAATCCTTGTTCTTAATTTTACCTTCTACCTAGCATCCCGTTTTGTTATTTATGACTCGGTAATACCAATGAGTTCTATTGAAGGATGAAATTCCTTGACCATGTGAGAGCGATAATAAATTCCCCAAAAGTGGCTTTTCTCCATGTCAATAGATACTTAAAATTCCTTAATTTTAGATTCCTTGTAAAGTTAGAAGACACGTAAGACCACAGTCTATACTGGCAAGTAACTATCCAGAAGATGACTTAAAGAGTAAAATCTTAAAACACCGTGATCAGTAGAGTCTACCCAACGTTTTAATTTGGCCATTTACGTCTAAATGTGTTTTATTATTTTGTCAGCTTTTTCGATAATAATTAAATTAACATAAATTACCCTATAAATCCGTTACTTGTTTCCAAATTTGACATCACATAACGTGGACCTAACATTTTTAAATAAGAAATTACTTTTACAGGAGATCGTAAGTTTATATTTTCTGTTGGCGGAAATTCAATTTAAAATATCGGCAACATAATAAGAGGAACTAACAGGCAATCTGCTAAGTCTTAGCTCACTACTTCGACGCAATATTAAGTTCAGTTATCCCTTAATAGAAATTCCTTGTTGCAAATATTTGTTCAGCTACAGCTTTCCACCTGTAACTACACCTACTTTGTCCACTCTACTAGAATAGACAAACTGTTTAAGACATAGTCCATGACCTAGTAAATCAACAACAGAAAATTTGCATTCAAATTAGCAGTCACATCTATTAGTTTCGAACACTTAGAAAACCAACTAAAGTCGAAACATGTAGTAAATACTGAAACAATAATCAAGAGTTGTTGTATCGTTCTAAGAATTTTATTGTTTCGCCTTTATTCTAGTCAAAAATTTGTTGGTTCTTATTTTTAATACAAATTTTAATTGGAGTCTAACTTCAGAAATATTCTGTACGAAACCAGAGCAAAGGTTCTTTGATCATTCGTATACTGCGATACGCTGTTTGCTTCTTCAAATAAGACAAACAAGTATTTGCTCGTCGTTTCATGATATTTCCAGCTAATAATTCCCATCAATCATCGTAAAGTCAGACATTCAGTGAAATGATGTTTGAGGAGGAATCATTAGGGCTGGTTTACTCTTTCTTGTAAGGTCCATATAACAGAATGGGTACAGAAAAGAATTCGATTTTAAGACGACGTAGTGTACACATAATGGACTGTATGTTCTACATTTTGTTTATTATTTAGAGAACTTGTCTTAATGTTCAAATTCTATTTTTACTTTACAGACACCTACGGAACTATTACTCGATACGCTCATATTGACATGGAGTGGTGGTTCTGATGGAATACACATGTTTCTCGATACTTCAATTGGCTTCAAGTCTATTCTGTTAAACTGTCAAAATGTAAATCATAAAAAATGCCTTCCTTTTTACCCGTACGCTACAATGTATTTACGTATGTGAAAATATTAATGGGTTTCAATTCGTTCCTGAACACAACATAATCTGAGACGAATGACATGTAACTACTACCATTTTAAATGCCTTCAACCAAGCAGACAACACAACACACATTATAGACTGATAAACAGGTGATTAAGATCGTATATGGGGAGTTTACAAAGTGCTTCAAATATCCCTGTTTTATGTCCACAGATGAAAGGTCTATCTGCACATGTATGAAAGCGATCAGAAGTTCCACCTGGAGCCGAAGGCATATGTCAAGTGGATGGATTCAGTGATTCTTTCTCGGATGTGGAAGTTTAAACGTTGAATTTTTAAGGAATTCAAGAAATGCCAGTTGGTGGTAAGAAAGTAACAGAATCATAAATTGAGTCCGGAACTGTAAAAGTAGCTTCTACATATTCATACCCTTGCAGAATAGTAAAAATAATAGAATCAGTGTGAATAATTTCTGGTAATATAAACTTTGATACCTCAAATCTGTTACACACAAAGTCAAAATGTCACAACATTGCCATGCATATCATTTTTAATTTTGAGAAAAAAGACGGCTGGTGTTTTATTTGTGGATATAACAATGATTTATGCAGTTACAAGTTTTACATGTCATATTCGAAAATTCTCATATTGCCGTTAAATTGACGGGCTAAATAACGGTTTCGCGTCGTCGCATTCTTGCCGCATATTTGAAAGGGTGATACAACATAACTGTTTTTTCGAAGGCATAATAATGTGGAATATTAACCATGAGTATACAACTTTTGGGGGGATCCATCATTGAACAAACATTTCAGGACAACAACATTAACTACCAGAATTTTACAATTACAATTACATTTATATCAACAAATGCTTGATTTTTGTAACAGCCTAATTGGATGTCCGTCTCAACAAAATAAACAAATGCAAATTTATGAACTTCTGCTCTAACTTTGCTACATGGCTTCCTGTTTCGTATTTTTCGATATATTTAAGACTCGCATGGTATTTCCATGGATCCCTATCTATCTTCTAAAGATACACTGTTATCTTGAAACGCAAAATATTTTTCTATAATTTCAATAAATCATCTGATTACCGGAGTTGAGAAATGCATTTCAGATCAGATGCAATTTTCAACATGATCTTGGTTCAAATATAAGTATTTTGTGAATTGAAAATGTTTATCATATTATAATAATTTACTTTCACAGACTCAATCTTCTGACAATGGCAAGGACACATACACACAGTTAAGTAAAACTACAAGGCATGTGACGTAGTAAAGCCCTAGAATTTCACAACCCAACCATTTTAGCAACTGAAGCGGACGCTAGTCCCAGAGCCGGGGATTTCACTCATTAATAGAACGTTATGGTGCGGAACACCCAGAGCGTGTGTTGATGTATAGCAGCTTATTCGCTGTTCCTGCACACCACGATTTATCTTCCTTAGCAGGTATTTATGACCTGCAATGACCCACTGATAAAATCATTTCTCCATATAATAGGCTCGGAAAGTTGTGACGTAGACTTTCTTGGTGTTATTAAACAAAGCGGAGATTCTGTATGTTGTAAGATTTCAGGTCCTCACGGCGGCGGGCATAAAGATGGCTCATCGACCTGACGATAGAGGCAGTAAGTATCTCTGAAACGTCGGTAAACTTCTACCAGACTATGCATCACAACAACCCAGAAGACAGTCATCTTTTACATTATATTTTAATTGACACTGTAAGCTTCTAACTTTACATTTTAAACTTAAAGTGTAAGGATTTTCCACCTTCAAATATATAATTATTTATTACTTTTGCAGGAAACGTGATGATTTAATGAAACTAACTACATGCAGCAGACATATTCATTATTAACCCTCTCACAGTGGAATACACGAATAAACTAGCAAATAAAGTACTAATAAGCAAAAATAAATAATTATTTGAATTTTTATATATTGCTTTGTTAGATTTTACAGTAGCATGTTCTTAAGTACAATTTTAGATTTTACCGTCATTCTTGAAGTTGAATTTCCTAGTAAATTAAAATAATAATATTAATTGAGTTCAAATGATATAAATAACTTAAAAACAACAGCTGTAGCGAATATATTAAATTAACTAAACTACTTTCCGTCACAACTCCTTTACACATAATTTGTATGTTTTCATACCTACATAATTGCTCATATAATGCTCCCATAATTGTTATATATTGATAACAATTGTAACCTCTGTATCAGAAATTCAATACGTTTTAATAAATTGTGTTATTATTTTATTAATGAATTCTACTTTTTATTATAAATAAAGAAACAGGAAAACAAAAGAAAAGATCCATTAATATTTAAATGGTCATTTAGGCAATTATCACTATGCACAACAACCATAAGTAAGGTTATCTCCCGTACTTTACATATTTTTGAGTCTTATCGTCGACATGTACTTCCTTCTTTTCTCTTATTTCTTTCTTTTCTTCTTTTGTCCTCAGGCCATAATCACAATTTCCTTCCAGTTCCTTATCATTACCTTGCGTTTTTAATATAATATTACATCAGTGTAACTTCTATTTTTATCAATAAGGTGCTTTTTAAACTCTTCACTTTCCAAACAGGATGTGCTGTGTATTACAATCCCTGAAATATAATACAATTCTAGTACACAAAAAGCCTGGAATTAGTCAAACATGACACCGTTAAACGTGGCGGTATCAGGTAGTGACGTTTCAACATGAAAACCCTAAATGTGAAGGTCTGGAATAATCCAAGCCGTTACACATAACCAACACAGTTTTCGTACACAATTTACCGGTTGGGTGGGGAAAGGGGTATAGTGCTGACGCTACATGGAGTTAGTTACATCTGCTACATCTGCATGTGAAATCAGAGCAGCACACACAATTCTAACCTTGGCAGCGTGCATTTGAAGTTTCTACAGTACATTTTATGACTGAAAGATTTCAATAATAAATTTCTTCACGCCCTAATTACTAACACATCTGACCTAACACTTTCGCAGCAGCGCACAAAACAGGAAAATAATATCGTTTTAAAATAATATAAAACTATATAAAAATATTTTCTAAACTTATATCAAATGGAGCATTATACTTATAATATATAGAGTGACGTCGATTCTTTAACTGACCTCTACAGGCTCCTGCCCGTCTTCTAAGGGACAAACAACCAACTTTACTTATAAGCTCTTGTTAGTTCAAAATAGCGAAAAAATAACATATCACGGATCCTGTGTGATTATTATTAAGTATAATAAAATTCTGTATTCTCACATTCATTAAACACATAGGAATATATACGGGCCGATTTTTCTGTGTCACATTAGGTGATAATTCAGAAAACATGTTCTTCTTTGTAAGATTTCAGGTTTTCACAGCGGTGAGGATGAAGATTTCTGTCTTCTGGGTTCTTGCGCTGTGTAGTCTGGTCGAGGTTAACCAACGTTTCAGAGGGCATACTGCCTCCGTCATCAGGACGATGAGTATGACGATTTCTGTCTTCTGGGTTCTTGCGCTGTGTAGTCTGGTCGAGGTTAACCAACGTTTCAGAGGGCATACTGCCTCCGTCATCAGGACGATGAGTATGACGATTTCTGTCTTCTGGGTTCTTGCGCTGTGTAGTCTGGTCGAGGTTAACCAACGTTTCAGAGGGCATACTGCCTCCGTCATCAGGACGATGAGTATGACGATTTCTGTCTTCTGGGTTCTTGCGCTGTGTAGTCTGGTCGAGGTTAACCAACGTTTCAGAGGGCATACTGCCTCCGTCATCAGGACGATGAGTATGACGATTTCTGTCTTCTGGGTTCTTGCGCTGTGTAGTCTGGTCGAGGTTAACCAACGTTTCAGAGGGCATACTGCCTCCGTCATCAGGACGATGAGTATGACGATTTCTGTCTTCTGGGTTCTTGCGCTGTGTAGTCTGGTCGAGGTTAACCAACGTTTCAGAGGGCATACTGCCTCCGTCATCAGGACGATGAGTATGACGATTTCTGTCTTCTGGGTTCTTGCGCTGTGTAGTCTGGTCGAGGTTAACCAACGTTTCAGAGGGCATACTGCCTCCGTCATCAGGACGATGAGTATGACGATTTCTGTCTTCTGGGTTCTTGCGCTGTGTAGTCTGGTCGAGGTTAACCAACGTTTCAGAGGGCATACTGCCTCCGTCATCAGGACGATGAGTATGACGATTTCTGTCTTCTGGGTTCTTGCGCTGTGTAGTCTGGTCGAGGTTAACCAACGTTTCAGAGGGCATACTGCCTCCGTCATCAGGACGATGAATTTATCGCCCTGATGACGAAAGCAGCAACATCCAGAAAACAGAAATCTTCATGTTCTTCGTTCTCTCCTTCAGCGCCCATCAGCAGTTAGAACTGTTTTTTACGTTTCGGAGGAGCATACTGTTAACTCAGACGATAAAGACACCAGCCCTCGACACAGGACATTAATAAGGGTTTCTTCGCTTCCTCTTGGCATCTCATCCTTTTGTTTTGTCTTCCTCCTGCCCCTAACAGAGGCCTTCTTTTTCCCAGGCAGTCCAGTCACTTAGTACTGTGTCCTTATAAACCATTTCTCCTCCATTCTTAGCACTGCTACACTGAAATAAAGATAGTTTGTTCTTCCGAAACTTCCAGAACCTGTTCCATTACTACAACGCATAAGAACCCAGAAAGAATCCCCATAAGTTAGACTTCCCCTGTATACAGCAAGACTCACGTATCGGAAGAACAGGGACATTACCCACGCCATTTTATTGAAAACTCACATAACAAAAAAGAAATTTATGTGAAACTGAGAGGTTGTGAGTCCACTTTATTAGACCAAGATCAATATCCTTTTCGTGTTTCCGTACATAGCGTGGAGTGAAAACAAATTCACGTGTTTTCTTTCCGGAAGTACAACAGGGAAACATCTTTTCTTCAGTCTATAAAATATACACTTTAAGGGAAAGACGTGGCCTATCGAACTGAAGGAGATAAGTCCGGCGAGGTGAGTAAGAAATTTCACTGTCTCTTTTTTATGCTCTTAGAGGTACTGACGCTGTGAAAACATACAAGAGTGAAAATAAAAAGGGAAGAATGGAAAAAGACCCGTGTTGGTGGTGCGTCAAGTCAATCCGTTAGGTTTATCGATTACAAATCAAGAAGAGAACTCTGGGAACCATTTACGTCTTCGTGTCTTTCCGACTGTCTACCGTACAACACAATTCTTGAGTAGTACATCGCATCCAGCTGGAATGCGTCCCTTACGTGTTTTGTGGTTGGAAATGCTCTGGTGTTGTAAAACATTCAGCTGCTGCTTTTGCAGTCGCAGCGCAACTCACAGAGACAGAAAAATCGGTTACTTTCTGCAGGCATGGGCAAACAAAGACACTAGTTTCTTACTGCAGATGAAGCTAAGGTCAGTTCAACTCGGATTTCAGAGCCAGAATATAAATTCGTAAATAAATAAACTCTTACAAAATAAAACAAAGAACTGTATTATTTCTGTTAACTGCAATAGAAAACACAACAAAATACATCTATATAGCCTACGCCTGTGTGACATGCAACCCGAAGCGACTCGTAATTAACCTCTCTTTATACTAAACATATCTGTCTTATTCTTAACTAGATATTTGTAATAACTACAGGATGGGAAGTTCAATTTTCTTCGAGTCTTCTTCGTAGGTACCGAAATTCGAAGACATTTTATCATAACACAGAAACAGTCAAGAAGAGTAAGGTGCGACGAAGATCTTTCATCCATTCCAGTCTTTTATTTTCCTCTTTTCCCTCGTCCTTCCTATCTTCAGGCTCCTTTTGTCCGGCTTAGAATAGAATCAAAGAGGGGCATCAAAATAAGAGCCTCTTAGAAGGAACAATCATTCCTTACGCAGACTCCGCTACCCGCCTTACAGCTAAGTCTTGGGTTAGCGAATAGCAGACAAAGACGAGAAATAAAATTTGCCATGCAGTTAATTCCTTAGACGCTAACGAATGTTTGCATTTGGGTCCTCGTTTCCTTAGTCTTTGTTATTACTTCCTCGTTGAAGACATGCCTACTTAGTTTCTCTTCACGTCTTGTAGCTGAATTGAAAATTACATGGCATAACTCCCAGCTTGAATGGCAGTCTGCCGTGTATATACCACCATGTGGTTACGAGATGTGGCGAAGCCACAGTATAGAGAATGTCTTCAGTTTCCTGTCTTCCAGCTACCCTTCTCATTACGCCACCAAATAAATTACTAATCACCGAAACTCGAAAATGTCCATGTTTATTGTTTCTTAATATGTTATGAATATAAGGTGTAAGACAAATATCGAAATAATTACATTCTTACATCGTCCCACGTTTTCCATTAAATAATCAAGTTCTTGTTTAGATTTAGTTATGGACACACACATATGACGTTATAATAACTGTGTACAGTATGAGTAAAAAATTAGTACCAAAATTTTAATGTAACCTATATTAAATTATTCTTGAGTCTGTATTATTATTGTGCACTGCAGCCATTTACAAAGTAGTTTAAGCCCATTAGTTTTACACTGGTTGCTAAGTAAATGTTCGACGGCCTATCTTCGTCGCTTCTAGAAGAAATCAAATAAATATATTCTTTGAGGTTTCCTGTTAAATCTGCTACACTCAATAACAAATTTAATAGCTTAATTTCAGAATTTCTTAACGCCGTGACTGTAACCCTATTGTTATACCGGTATGGAACACAGCGGGCAGTACTCGCCTACTATAAACAAGACAAAGGGTTTGCCAAAAGTGGAGATAAAGCACAGAATTTTAATACAAACAAAATCGAACGCTGTACAACGACGTTGAGTGTAGACTTTCAGGTACAAACCAGTTTCGGAATAACATCCTCAGTCTTCGGTGCTGAGGTATCAAGCCGCTGCAAAGCAAGTTTCGCATCGCACAGAGGACGTGACACCGATCACCACGCGGCACCTCAGAACCCTAGGCTGACTCAAGAAAATATGTGACGCCATGAGAAATTCTCAGCAAATCGACGGCGACACTCGCATCTCCGAAAATCGAACGATGGCACTCGAAGTCAAGTAACGAGACAGCTAGAGAGATTCGTGACGTCGAGCGTTACGACGCCCAAAGCACCACGCATATACAACATTCGAAGTACAGAGGCGACGAGCCTTTTGACTCCACAGAACACAACGACTTGGCGTGTACATCCCTACTGGAGTGTCGCGAAGGAAGGCAAGCGAGATCACACGGATACGCAAGAAGTCTAAACAATCCGCGCCATACCTCGCAATGTTATGTGTCTCGCCGAGTCAGTTCACAAAACAAGCTCAGCTCAGATCAGATCAGATGAGCCAAGACGAAGACATAGGAAAACGAAACATCACAAAGCTACATTACTTCAGTAACGCACCCCAAAATCTGAAGAAGGATTCTGTATATTCCTGCGAATCTTTGGTATCTACTTAAAATTCCATGCGGAAATAATTCCAAGAAGACCGACATGTACATCATCACAACCGTATGAGCCTCGAATATCATTATTTTTACAGCGAAGGTAACATAAGAACACTAATATTCCTAAATCGAACATTTTGTTATGATAATTCTGGAGATATTGAACATTCGTAACACCGCATATAATCATTGGCCTTGAGTTGAAATCCATGACGGATACGCTTGACATCAGATGCTAGGTACCACAGTGAGCCAGGTTGAACTTACACTTAAGACATATGAAGGATAAATTTCATAGCGTAAGCAGAACAAGGAAGCATGCATGGTCTCCTTTAAGGTCTTCAACGTCATCAACATCATTGACAACAAAACTGTTTCAAAATTTCTTGCAGGAGAACATCGTAAGTATTTTGGCGACGTTCTGGTAACAGTTGTGCTACCCGATTCTCTTGAAGACATGTTTGATCGTCCCCATACAATGGACTAATCTAAATCACATTAACAGGAGAACTGCAGTGCAAAACTCCCTCAGGCCAATCACACTAATTCAATCAACTGTTTTTGGAAGAAATTTCCGAAAATCGAATTGACACAACCTCTACGCTTTACTGTAACCTAAGGTTAAATTCCTGCAGTGCAGCCAATTTATGGGAAGAGAGGCGGTAGGCAGATTGATGTCACCATATTATACCGAGGTTTGAAATGTACGTCGGTTAAATGGGCCATTCGCATTCACGTTCGCACTGCCTACGACTATGCGGTGCATGAATACTGGAAGCAGCGATACCCGACCACGTGCTCGGAGACATAACCATGCTTAGCACTTCTGCCACGTAAATAATGAAGTACAAAACTGGGCTAAAACGTGAAATATTGCGCATGGATGACGTAAAATGTTTTACTTCTCCATGAATATGATTGTGTAATTTATTTGATGGTTTTGAGTGCCGCGAATGCTCCAAAGTTGCATTGGTTTAAAGCCAACGTTACTGGATAATTTAAAGGGGAACCGTTATGGATACTGTAGCACGTAGCAGAAGCAGATATAACCGGAGCACGTCCTTCTATTTTGTACACAGCAACCCCCTGCCAAGAAAATACTATTAAATATTTTAATTACGTTTATGTATGGAAAGCAGAGGTTAGTAAGGATTTCTAGGACTACATAGCAGAGATCAGCACAGAAATGTCAGAGGTACACAGAACACACTAGAGTAGCTATTTTGGAACCAAGCATGCTAGGTGCAAACACTGTGCCTGAACCAGTCTAAATTATTCAATCAGAATGTTGTCAGATATTTCTGTCTATCTTTTTAATAACTGAGAGAAGCGTCAATGGTTTCCATTAAGATGTGCTGTGTTCAACCACTACAACCACTAACCAACCCCATGCTGACTCATTCCTTCCTCAGAGGTGCCCTTGTGAGTTACATCAGAATCGTATTAACTGCACATTGCTAAAATCACTTTTGAACTCGGAATAATGTAACTGGATTTATATCATCAGTGAATCAATACACATATAATTCCATATTGACACTACAAGGATGGTATTGCTGAAAGCATTGTTTTACCTTGTAAATTAACCAATAAACACTTCGGTGTCGGAATCGTCTATAATACACAATTCTCGGGGTACTGATTCATAGCTACAATTCGTGATCTGATTTTGGATTTGTTCTTACGAGTTTGCCACTAAATTCTACGCATTTTCATACAATTGTTTTAACTGTATAAATTCTGTCATTCTGTTTTGAACATTCAGATTAACGAATTAGCTGTGAGCCAAAAGTGCTTACAAAACCTTATATATTTAAATAATAACTAGAATTATACACGTAAGTTAATTTCGATTTTAGCACTGATATTTGTATACGGAACTTTATTTACATTACATCTTATTATCTTCAATATTATTTAATCCTCCTTTTCAATATCATTTTATTACAAAGTTCAGCGCGTAAGCATAGTACCATATTTATAAAATTTTTAGCAAATTAATACGTATGTAGTCTATATTTACATACACCAAAATGTAGGTCTACATAAAACGGGGTGTTGCAATAATTGTTTGAACACACTGTTGTCGTTTCGAACTGAAATAACCAGCTGGAAACCGTGGTCTGAAGTGTTGTGAGATAATCCGAGTTAGCTTCACCCATGACAAAATATTAGCGACAGCTTTGAGACAATACAATTTGCAAAGGCAGCGTCGTTTCTTCAAAGTTCTCATCGTTCATAATTCATCTACTTAGCGTCAACCACAAGTTTCATACATCAGAATTAGGAATGTGCTTCAAAGGATTAGCGCGTACAGCTGCCACATAAATCTGTGAAAGCAATACTTACTATACTGATGCTCGTCATAGCATTCGAGGAAGAAATACACAGTAAATCCAACGTTATACTAATTAAAGTTCCAAACATTTTTCATTCGGTCTTATAAACCAGATAAAATATATGTCCACTTTTGGTTTCTAAAGGAGAAGTATAAACAAATTGGTGTGTTAATTCGTGTTCGTTTGACTGTCAGCATATAATACAATAAAATCATATTATTTTTAGTGCCTTTAATTAAATTTTATAAGGATAACACTCATACCAATAC
>NW_019060172.1:536999-556070 GCF_000696155.1 Zootermopsis nevadensis
TTGAGTCACAGTAATATAACAAAGCCCTTCACAAGCAAAATGTCCACGTTGTTCATCTGTTTTCGGACTGCAGTTTACCCACAACCTCAGAACACACCAGTACGATGTAATGATTGTCTCGTATCTTCAGGTTTCTTCAATTGTACTTCAGTTGGTAAGTATGCGTTACTTAGGTAATGCTTATGAAATGACTATTTCAATGCAGCTGCGTATTTTATAGCCCGTGTTCAAAATAGCCCGTTGCAGGACCCAGCCTTAAGACAGATGAATCAATCCACATTTCTTTAAGATATATTTCAATATTATACTTCTATCTATGTGACCCTTCACAACTCAACAGAGTTCAATTAAAACATTCAAACTTACTCGAGCACAAGAACACAAAGATTATAGCACAGTATTACACCCGTTTATCAAATATGTCGGCCTTGACATTATAGTATCAGTATCTGTATCTGTTTCTCCTAGCAGCAAAATGTATAGATGCTGCCTATTATAAGTATATTTGCCTCACTGTTTCGGGAAACTTTGCAATATCCCAATTTATGGTAGAGGAAAAATACCAGAACTTGCATTTTATGCAGGATGAAATGTTAGTCTGCTGTATACCGATCTTACGACGTGTTCCGGAAACATTCTAATGCTGAGCACACCTCTTGTGAAGAAACACATCAATTTCCATTTACGAAGTCGTAAAGTCTCCGGTAAACAATTAAACAAGAGGAACAGCTGATGCATTAGCCCTAGCTTCTTCTCAACTTCCGTTTTAAACCTAAGTTTTTCTATTTTTGTGTATGTGTGTGACATCTGTAATACCGGAACTCGTGAGATTGTCTTCTGCTGCGAAATTTTTATAATTTCCCTCGGGTATGGCGGAAAGGAAACTCTTCAAACCTCCCGGCCCTCTGCTGTATTTGAAAGACAGCATTGGAAGAAGTTCACAAGAACAGGTTCCACAAGAAAATATTCTGCACATCTTTTTATAAATTATAATCAGTCTAACAGTACTAAATTGAAACTACTTTTCGTTTTTGTAATAATTATTGATTCTTATTAATTGCTTTCTAACTTTTAAGTTTACCCTAGGAATAAAATTCAATGAAAATTACGATTACCGCAACCATCTAATAAGAAAAATATACAATAAGAGACTATTGGTGATTTACTAAATTTTAGAATATTATGCCACAACATAAATCCCATAATTTGTAGGTTCATAGCTTTAGAAAACATTTTCATGAACTTTTAACTTTAACCAAGTTTCGAAATTCGATATCGTGCAATCTTCTGTTAGAAACGCAAAATTCCTTCTACACTCCACCAACGAGCTAAGTATTTCCAATAACGTTTAAAGCCGCTAAAGGATTTGGTAAAACCAAGAAATAAACGCGGTATTTAGAAGTTTTAACTTCCACATCGAACACAGTGTTTTAAATTACAGCATTAGTTGTCTGAATTCAATAAGGCAAACGAGTACAAAATTCTCTTGATAATCATGACGTGTTAAAAGAAACACGATTCTGGATAAGTGTAGTTTCTTAAAAAATGCATCGGAAGTGGAAAAAAAATCAATTCATTCCTTAAAGTTTCACATTAAAACTTTCGTATATACATTAATTTATCATGTCAAAATGAGTGAAATATATTGCGCTATTCTTACGTACAGGCTTAATATGTACCTGCAAGGAGAAAGTTGTCATATGGTCGGACATGGGAACATGGTCAAAGTATGACAAAACGTTATATACTTGCAATAAATTTCGACAGTAAAAATAGCTGTGTTCATCACCCTGATGCTGGAATCAGTACTCTCCTCTGATCAATTGGTCAATGTACAACTTCTCAGAAGACAGCGACGTCCAATACTCACACATAATGATGTCAAAAATCTTCTTGATAACTGAGACTACAACTTTCTTTCACTTTAGGAACAGTAATTACTTTCACGAGATAAATTTCATAAAGTTTAAGTACATTAAAATTTAAATATTACTTAAACAACTTTTACGTGAAAGACGGGGATAGCAGTGTACATGTTTAAACAATTCAGTTCCAAATCTAAAACTTCTTGACGATGGTGAAGAGCCAATTGAATAAAAATCTACTTGAATATTATCCATCCGGAGATAGGGATTGGCTCTATCTAGTGGGCCCAACTGTGTAGGAACCTGAAGACGGAGATAGAGTCCCATCTCCGAAACGTCGTTTTACGTTTTATATTTACTAGACGATGGATAATATCCAAGTAAATTTTTATTCAATTCAGTTCCAATCTCAAATAAAATTCAACGCTTGTGCAATACAAATATAAATTAAATAATAAAGTTTATTAATAAAATTTTAATGCTGTTTATGTTTGAATCGTCCATATCCGTAAATAAACTACGAGGAAAAGTGTGTAGAGTTACTGAGTTTCATGCCAGGCGATACAATGTGATAACACTGAGATTTAACTTACCCATGCTTATAATATGTAGCGATACTGATATACTTCATTGATGATCTAAGTTAAATGGATGGAAAAGGAATTCGAAAGAGAGGTAGGACAATGATAAAGATACGAAAGTGACAAAGAAAGGAAGGAATGGGGCAAGCTGTAAAGATACGAAATAAATCGTTCCCCAGTAAATTTTGTCTGGTATTTTCCACTAATCAGGCATGTAATGAAATATGTAAAGCCACGACGCCCAAATTTTACTTACAGTTCATAACAGGCTTACTAGCGCTTCGTATGGTGCGTAAAGATCGTGACTCGTAACTATAAAGAGAGACGCTTTGGCACTGTGAAAAGTTAGTATAATGTCTGAAAGCACTTTACCGAATATATAGGACATATGACGGCAATAATACCTCTCCAATCCCCGGACTTCAAACGGAAAATTTCTGTCAACAGAGCAACGCGAATAACATTTTGCATAGAACGGAGGAGATAACCTGGCTCTGTGTCAAACTGAGGCATACGTGCTTCTCAGCATTTTATTTGATGCGTAACGACCTGTCAGATAAAATTCACTGCGGGGGAAATCACACTGGCAGGTTATTTCGGTTATTTAGAACTCGGTAATGAACCTTTCGGGTTCCATGAAATCGACAAATCGTTGGCAAGCTCAGCGACTATCAGCTTCTCCCGAAAACTCTGTTCCTGGAATATATCACTGATTGAGGTAGGCAGGTTTATAACAAATAAGAATAATTCATATTTCGAACGTAGGTGGTGTAGAAGAGAATTTGACTTCACATGTGACATACACACCACTGCGCAGAAGAATACTTTATCTGAAATATAGCTACTGTTTGTAGCACACGTGGTTGAAATGTCTTAACAAGATTTCGGAGTTGTAGAATTGAAATGGTTAACAAACATATTCATAATTGAAGATTTCTGTCTTCTGGGTTGTTGCGCTGTGTAGTCTGGTCGATGTTAACCAACGTTTCAGAGGTCATACTGCCTCCGTCATCGCCCTGATCTTCATACTCACCGCTGTGAAAACCTCAAATCTTACATATTCATAATTAGTAATGCTAATTGGACATAAATCTGAAAACGTCTAACGAAATTTCAGCTTCCTACCATTTCTGGCCGACACATCACTGTCATTCAGTCAGTATTTCGGATAGTGTGTTTATTACCATACCCGGATGACATACGAGAAGGCGTGGTAAAGCTAATCTGTATTACAAAATAGCTGCAATAGGAGCTGTGAATAATTATTCCAACAACCACTGTCCAATTGTAACCACTGGGCTAGTGCTTTGTACACACTCATTCAATGACGTCGGCTTATTCAGAGGACTGGAGCGGCTCACAGATTGAGACAACTCAAATCACATGTAGCACAAGGCAGTGTGTGTGTTATTTTTTTGGAGGCGGGTGTTAATGCCACAGTTGGGGCTATATCCCCGTAGGAAGCTTTCCACAGCGGAGCTCTTCTCCATATTACAAGCCAAGCTTTCTGACGCAGAAACCGTAAATTGTATGAATTCGCGTAGTTCCATAATCCTCTGCCGTGCTCTGGTCTTGCCTTTGAGGTTTCTAGACGCTTCTGTATAATTTCCATTGTAAATTGTCTAGCTCCGTCAGTCAGAACGTTTGCAGTGTTGCGCGATTCCTGTACCTGCAGGGGAGGGCAAAATTACCTCAGTACATAAAACATTTCGTTTTGGGGCTCCTATTTGGCGCTTGTCCGTTGTCCTTCATTCCAAATTTTGTCGACTAAATAGTTCGATATGCTAAGAGGTAAGAAGAACATTGTTTAGCTCTTGTATTATTTTTAAGCATAGACTATATCTGTGTGTTTCCGTAACATTTGGATCAAGAATCGTGAAACAGGAAATGACGTTACTCCGTTGAACCGTACACTTATCATTAGAAATGATTACAGTGATAACATTCGACTGGACCAGTACGAACTTTATTCTGTTTAGGTCCCTAAAATAGTCCATTCATAGATATGTCATTTTGTTGAGAGTATTTATTTGCAGGAGAAACTGAAAAAATTCTAAAAAAAAGAGATAACACAACAAATAATAATTACGAAACAATGAAAACAGTGGAAATATCCTGAAGTTTAGTATGATGACAGGATCTAAACACGGTCACGTACAATATTTACATGCCTGAACCCGGAAAATATCGGGGCATGTTTATATATTAAGCAGAAATGGCCTTTCATTCATTCCGTATAATAACCTTCTAACTCATTAAACAAATTACCATCGCTATGCGAGGGCTTGGCTTATCAAATTATAATATTAGACCTTCCAACTGCTTATAGAATCCAAATGTAAGAAATAATTTAATATTATAGTACTGTTTAAGTTAAATCCGAAAATCTTGTGTTAAACTTCACTTTAGGTCATACCCAGTGGCATCCTTATAAAGGCTAAGGAGAATATAGCAAGGGTTCATACCAAGAGTTGTTACAGGAATCTACGCTCCAGAAATTATTCCAAAGCGGGAAGCTTGGGAATTATTAGAGTTCTACGTAAAATGGCTCGGAAGCCACCACAGATGTCACAGGTGCTTCGACGCCTTCTATGTTATTAATTTAATTTCATATTTCGTGCCTGAAAGTCTGGTTGATCCTAACTGCGGTGGAACTTACTATATGAATTAAAAGGAGATTTGCTATCCCGAGCTGGAACATGTTTGCCAGAGCCAATTACAAAGCGCTTATGTCACTACGAGAAAAACTACGATACAATGTTCACATTTTCTGTTATTGTGCCCGGACCAAAAACGCGCCTGCAGTGTAATTTGTATTTTAAAATGTTAAATTATATTTTGATAAGACAGAGAATAAGATCTGTGTTTGTATCTGAGTTCACTTCATACTATTAATAGACAGATCTTTAAGAACCTGATTAGAGATAGTTCAGGAAGTCTATCCACATTAAACATCATTTTTTACTTTTATCTTTTACTGTTCTGTCTCACAAAAAATTGTGAAAAAGTATTTATTGGCGATATGAGAGCAATACATCTTTTCTAGAGCTAAAAATCGTATATAACGTTTAATATGATCGGAATGTGAGCTTCATGCAGGTCCTACATAATTCTTGCTATTGAGTAAAGTTCCACCCTCTAATAAAGCCTTATTTTCAGCGAATAATCAATGGGAGTCTTCCTTTAGTGCGTACACTTTTTTCTATTTTATTTGACATGAGAGGAAACGATGCTTTTAGTGTGGTATATAAAATAACCATTTTCTAATTTCCTATATGACCTACGTTCTTTCACAAAAAAAAATCAATAACTGAAGGACTCTACAGAACAGCTATAGGCGTGTCCTGCAGCCTCCGAGGTACGTTACATAATAATGATACAACAAATATTATGAAAGCAGGTGTACTGCATACAAAACCAGCATCTCGTAAATATTGGAGGAGGATTTTTAACGGGTCAGGATTAATATAATAATACTTATTATTTGCACATTTTATTTTAAGTTGTTGTAACAGTACATCATAAAGAAGATATATTAATATTTGCATTTAGAACACGTGTAATCTAAATTGTTAAATCCGGCCGCTGACCACGGTTTCGGAACAACTCATTTCAATCCTACACATACATAACACTGAGGGTTGTCGTCATGGTAAATGGCTATCTCAAAATTCCTCGCAGCTAAATTAAACAACAAACCAATTCAGTTCGTATGAGTGGCTTATTGTATAGCCTCAGGAAAGTGTAAAAAAAATGGCAATACACATCTCCATGAAAACCGTCGATGATTAAAGGACATTTTAAAATTATTCAAAATAAAATGTTGCTGGGTAACATAGTTTCCAGGAAATAACCACAACCGAATCCCAGTAACGTAGGATACAATACTGTCCGCAAATGTGAATTACTGTACTATCTGTCATAACCTTTTGTTTAAATTACATTGTGATATAGAATGTCTCGGAATACCTTAGTTTAAATTAGTTCTGTGCAAGTAACATAATTATTTACTAGTGGTAGTTGGAGTAATGCTGACCTTTATTAATGTGGTTAGTAACTCAGGCGTAAACAGGTAGATTGGCGACTGGTATTACATATTGCAAGGGTTTCAACGGGCCGAATAATATGAATATTCAGCCAGGAGTTACATTACGCCATGAACAAGTCCTGACTGAGTAGGGTAAAAGGTACGCGGCTACGAAGTACGTACAGTGTGCATTTTCTCCATCGTGCTAATCCTTCCTTTACAGAGGGGCTATGAATCACCATAGTGTTTCTGTACAATAAAACCTCAACATATGCTCTGATTTATTACGTAGGACATTCTTTCGGATTGGTAGCTACTGACGGTTTCAAGAAGGTTTTCTCTTAGGAACCCCGTCAGGACTGGTTATCCGCGTGTATATTGCCTAACCAATATCCTATCCATTTGGCACCGGGGGTAAAACGGATTGGGTGTGAAGCGGACAACTCACTCCTACCTTGTGCAGAAGTCAAGAAAGAATGGAGCTGTACCTCCACTTCCATACACGTCTTCATGACGTAGTACTAAGTCACGGCATGGCCTCGTACGTTTAAGCCTTCCGTAAGATTAGGTTAGGTTAATTTTAATTCTTCTGGCATTTTCAGTAAACCTGCCTATAGCTTGTTAAAATACTACAAGCTACGACGATCTTATCATCACCAAACAAAGATATTTCGATCAGATGTCATGTTAATTTTCCTGAAAAAATCTGCATAACAGAATCAGCTCCAGACCTTACACTTAACGCCAGTAGTGTTTTAAGTAGGGGGCACGATAGCTCTGTTGCCACAGTGCTGCCACCTCAGCGTAATTAATGACACGGAATTAAAAACTGTGATGACGGGGTGGGGCTTTAGTGGCGTTTTACATGAAAATTAGTTAATTACTGTCCGTAACACAGACGTCTGGAGTTGAATCAGGGAAATTAAAAACTGACACAAAAAACAAGTTCTCAGAGCAGTGTTTTAGGAAAGTAGGCTTCATAATACATTCAAATGAACACAGAATATTGATGTACTTCCTTTCTGTTACGTTCCGCAAATATTTGCATTTTCTAACATGAGTAGGCCCACATGATGTTAACAATTCATACGCATGTATGCCATTCCCCATGATTTAAGTTTAAGCATAATTGAACCCCACGTTACCGTCTTTATTGGAAGTCACTGTAGGCTATTTAACAGTCTTATTTTGTATTCGGGATATCACGGGTTCGTTTCTTAGGACAGCAGTTTTTTCTCCAGTCTCCCCAGAATTCTACCACAGTACCTGAAAGCAGGCCACGGTATCTGTATTCCACATTCTTTACAATTAATCTTTCTGAATCATCCTAAATTTTTAACCAACCATCCAGTGCTGTTGAAAAATCTTACGTAACTTAAGAATAAATGAATCAAAAATGTTTCACGTTCGAAATCACAGATCCTTCAAATAGGACGAATGTCAAAAACACAAAATAACAATTTGCGACTGCTTTGTCTTACAACCTTCTTTGTTCTGTCGTTTATGTAACGATGTTCTCAGTAGCTCGAACTATATAGCATCGTAGAATAGGGTGAATAATAAAATGGAATTCGCAAAACAATTAAGCTGTCGTGGTATAATTGCCTACTTGAGGGAATCAGAAAAAAATGTCAGCCAAGATAACCAGTCTATTGGACGAGATTTTAACCAGGGATCTCTCGAATACGAAGTAAAGGAGCTAATCTCTTGGTAGCTACGTTAGGTATTCCTCTTCTTTCTAAATCCAAATTCAAATTCACCATCCAAGTCTTCGTAACTGTATTCAAACTCCGGAATGTTTCAAAAACTCATGAGAAAAGCATGCCTACTCAGTGATAAAATTTAAGACATAAAGATGATGATAAAAGGTGTGGGTGAGTATGTGACACCATCGTGTATAAGACGAGGAAGGATTAAAATGGCAGGTGCGGAGGAGGATTTGTGTGTAGAAACGTTTACAATTTTTATTATGACTGTGATTTTTGTTCAAGGAGGCACAGATATCCTTTCATGTCATTCGGCCCTGTGTAATTTATAACCCCTTTCCTTTTAACAGAAACTTCCGGGATCCAAAAGCATACAGATCAATGTTTACTAGACATCCAGAAAACCTATTCCAACCGAATGGTAAATGCTTAGTGGGGTGTGGCAAAGATCCTTAGGTCGAAACGGTTGCCAAGTAAACCGGCGTCTTGACACTGTCCAGAAATAGACTAGCTACTGAATTTCCTACCCGGCCATCCAACACCATCGTCTGGCTCCTCCAAGCAGTCAGACTTGCTTCGTTCAGCCTACATCAGGTCTTCTCAGTATTTTCCTGTTGCCAAAATAATAATTGGAGGGAATCCTCACAAAGAACCTCGTTAGCGTTAGGCGTAAGGTACGCAAAAACTGACTCAGCACAGCACAAGTGTTAAAGAGTATCACGATTTCACTTCGGCGCAGAGTAAAACTTAAGTACTGAATGTACATTTCATCGCAGAGAACATTCATGAACCGTGAAATTTCACGTTCGGAACAGGAACTGTCGATTTTGGGAGTTAGCACTTTCTAAGTACAGTAATTAAAGATCCTAATTTAAAACCTACTTTCACATATGAATAGGCTACCTACAGTGAAAAATGAAACTATTTGTTGAGCCTACTGACGTTTTATCAAACCAATTCCACAGGATGCATCTCACCTGAATAAAGGTCAATGAGAAAACCGCGGAAGGGGCTAAGATAATTTGATAATACTATCCCAGAATGTGTCTGGAAGGACTGAGGAGAAGTATGGACAACCTCGGCCAAGACAGCCGACCTCCGATCTGAGAACTGATTCCTGGACCTCTTGAGTATGAGGCAGAAATGTTATTCACTGACCTCAGCGGTTCGTTTGGTTTTATAACGTGCTCTTCTATGCACATATAAACATAACATTTAAAAGATGCTATTGAGATAATAACATAAAAGTTAACATACCTTTATTTTAATGCTGTCCGTTTCACATAAAATTTTTTACTAAGCTATGGAATGACGAGACATCTATTGGTTAAAATTAATCTGGTGGCTAAAATGTTTAAAAAAATCCTACCACTAAGTTATTAAGGCAGTATGAGAACTCTCATCATACATTAATAACGTGAAAGTAATCAGAGAAGTTGTTTTGTACCTCCCACATGGCAAATGGGCAGCTTCTACTTCAAATACTTACTCATGTAGTGTAATGTTATTTGAAAAATATGAAAATGAGTAATACTGAATACGTTCGTCTCTATTCAACATCTTGAGTGCGGATCTTAAAGAAACAGGGTTCTGCGGTCTGGATTCATTTGGACTAGAATAAAGTCCAATGACGATCTAAAGCAATGGAGATTTCGTTTTCATGTAAAAAGGTTAATTTCATGATCAGGTGAGCGACTATTTAATTCTTAAGAAGAATTCTGCTCCATAGACTTGGCCAGCTAACTAAATCCAACCCAGTTTAGTTCATAGCACCCAAAACCAACTTCCCTGTATTCGTCTAACTTTACCTTACCGTACGTGACGGCCTGTTACGAGAAGGTTATTTATGAGAACGTTACATACGTTTCTTGTTCCACCATGCATGTTACATGTCGAACTACATTAAGTCCCCTTGATTTACCTGCCACAACATTACATTCTACATCACATAAAGATCCCGCAGTCTCCCTTTTCGTAAAATGATTTACGTAAAAATAAAAGCAGCAGTACATGTTCGATCAATAAATCTTCATTCTCCTTATACAGTGTAATACGCAGTTTAAACACATGCGAAAAATGCAAAGTTTAGCTATGAAAAATTTATTTGTAGCTTTCAGGAAAGAAGATAATACATTAAAAATTGTAAATAACAGACAAATATTACATTATACTGAGTTTAAGCCTCCTTTGACTCTTTATGATTTGGAAATCCACAGTAAAACGGAAGAACAGGCGAGTAGTTTATCGGATTATCTGGTCATTGAATTTATATCTTCCAGTTAAAACTGATAAAATCACATTCCCTTTTCTGGTTTGTCCATAGAGAACGGCTACGACCAAACCTCTATTCACTCCTGGTTTGTCCATACAGAACGGCTACGACCAAACCTCTATTCACCTGGTTTGTCCATACAGAAAGGCTACGACCAAACCTCTATTCAAATAAACGGCATTATTTCTTGGTCTATAGTCACAAGTTCACTTTCATTTAACTTTGCACACAATATAAGCCCATTCAGGTACTGGAAGCAGTTCTTGGACAAGTATTTACTAACCATATACACAAACTCGTTATTTTTTATAAACCAGCTGGCAAGCATAATTAGAGCACTGAATTTATCAGTGAACACTGGATAACGATTCATAGTAACAGATAAAACAACATTCAACTCAGTGATCACACTGAAGCGAATTTATCAGTGAACACTGCATAACGATTCATAGTAACAGATAAAAAAACATTCAACTCAGTGATCACACTGAAGTAAAGGCCAATTGTGTTTCGATCTGAAAGAAGCAGACCGATTTCTATAGATTTTTAACCTTTGACAAAGTGATAAGCCTAAAAAATTTATTCCACTACAGATTCTGCATAATGTATTTAATGTGCTGCTAAATACCACAAAACTATTCAAATACTGTGTTTCTGATCTCGTCACTGTGACATCTAGAATCAGCTGTGGCGTTCGTATTCCCTGTCCTGCGAGTTCAATTTTCTCGGCTCCCAGAGTTCCTGCATCCTACTTTGCCACTGGGATTACAGTCCGTCTCCTACACAGTACGTGATGTAATAACCTCATGCCCTTTGTTAAAGCCCTCTCAGGAAGACTGAGCTGTTTCCTTTGTGATTGCACTATTCAAATGTTAGGTTCATAATTAACTAGGAATATTTTACGTAAATAATCCAAAATCATGACATGCTAAAACTTAAGAGCCAAATGGAATGTAAATATTTCCACCTCGTTTTATAGTACAGGAATTAGGTCGCCATCACGCGTCTAAATGACGATTTTTTTATAAAAAACACGAATTGTACTTCAGTGGGTTTAGATCAGCAATCATCGAAACGTTCCTTGTGTAAGTGTAAGTATACAGCGTAACGTTCTCCAATACTGTTACAGAAACGGAAACCGGCAGAGGGTTTTAATCTTATCACCACAGCATTTCCGCTGGCATTGGACACGCGTCTGTAGCTCTTTTGTTTAGGTAAGGTTCCTATTCAACGTTTCCAACGTCACTACAAACAACGTAACTGGGACGGACTTACTAATACCTACCTTGAAAGCGAAGAAGGTAAAGAGAAACTACTGATAGTTTTATATTTCATGGAGAAACGGTTTACTATCGCAGGTTTCGAAACCCAAGAACGTTACAATTCTAATTAACTGATCAACTGCATGAAGAAGAGTCCTTCCTGGGAAGCTAAAATCTCCTCAGCTAGTCATAAAGTCCTTCGCCTTTATAGAACACAAAAGTTTATTAGAGAATAAAGTCCACGGCCTCCTATCGATCTCACACTTTAATATTATTCTCCCACCTATGCAGTTACAGTTTTAATGACTTAAATTGTCTGTCGTCCCATAACTGCAAGAGTAATGGGAAATTATTAAGCCATTAACATGCACCCACATTTTCTGCGCTGTAATTTTTTTAATATTCAAAGAAGAACTTTAAAAGCACTGAAAGTAAATTATATAAATTATAAAGCGTATATTTAATTCACACATGTTCAATCCTGTTCAGGTTTTTAAATTAAACGACCTCAATTTAACAATTTATATGAAGTTAAAAATTTAAGAAATCCTGCCAAAAGCGACAACAGTTTATAAACACGATAGTGCAATAACGGCAAAATTAAAAATTATTAGAATTACGTATAGAAAGTGTAAGGATAATAATAAGAAAATCCCATCAAAGCATTTTTATAATCTTTAGTAACATTTACAGTACCACTACAAAGAAGAGAGCGCGATGTTACATAATGTAACATTGTGGCGTGGTTGTTACCACGCATGATGGACAATCATGAGGTCCAGATTGGATCATTAGTTTTTCTAATACCCCAGTAACTTCTGTTTTAGTACTCTAAAACAGACCATCAGTATAATTAACACGCCTTACCTTAAATCAGTCATACGTGAACATCACATATATTAGTATCAAAGGTAGCCTACTGACATTAAAGCAAACCAAGAAACTAATAATACTTTATACAGCAATTATCTTATATAATAAATTCTTACGTATCGGGCATCCTTATTAAACGACATTAACATATAAACAATAACAATTTAACTTCTTAAAGGGCACGTGGAAGTTAAGCATTGCATGAAACAAATATGGAATTATTCTAACTCAGAGTAAAATCCATCAGAGTTAGCGTCGTTGCCTAACAAACACAACGCGCAGTGGGTATAAACTGCTTTCTGTAATAGGCCATAGGCAACCAGCAAGGCACACACACTAGAATATTCATCGTAACTTGTCCTTCCTTCGTGCAACATACTTCCCTTTATGTTTCCCATGCTTGCTATTCCCTAAATATTTTGCTTTGCGAGTCGTCGAAGTCAAGGCGTATTTGAACTGAAGACAACTGCAGACAAACTTCCTCAGGAACCCCATACATTAAATACCTATTCTGTTTCAGTGTGAAATGAGCAAGTAATTTGAATGAGTTTGAGGTTTATACACTAGTCAAGGCTCTTGCAAGACTTGCCAGTGAACAGAGACAGTGGCGTTTCTCAAAGAATCTTGTTGCTGATGCTAAGACAAAGGCCCTTTCGAGTTTATTCACTCGTGAGAAGGTATGTATCTGTCAGATGTACCAATAAGCGTGTGTGCACTTCGTCTACTTCCTAAATAAAGAATTTGATCCCAAAGGACCTTCAAACGGTGACAGCGAAGTTAGCACTAAAGTGTTAAGGGACAATGGTGTACTGATGTTGTAAAACGTGCAATGCACAACGCTACTGAACTTGCCGGAAACAGGAGCAAAATACTTTACTATTTTTTTAATTTACAGATACTTTCTGAGAAGACGCCAAGTCGCTTTCATATATTACATGTCACCAACATTTAAAATCTTTTAAAATTTACACTGACTGTAAACGGAAGTAAGAAAATCAATGTAACAATCCAAGGAACTGAAAATGATGCGATTTAAAACTTAAGTGACTAAATAATGAAAACAATCTCGTTAACTTTATTAGAAGTAATTCGCTCTCCCGCTTCTAATTATCACCATCTCTTCTTCACTCTCCTTTAATGAAGCACGTTTATTATCCTCATATTCCAAAGATGTTTGTGTATTAATGACATTTATAAAAGCAAGCAATTTAATTAGGTTTCGTACATAAAACGTCGTTTGTTAAGGATACACTTTCGGTGACAGCTATGACTAGTGTTAAGACAAACAAGAGGCTTTCTGGAGTTTGTGGATACTTCATATTGCGATAAAACTTCAGCTAAACCCGGTATCCCTGAAAACGCGCCCAAGTGTGCTAATATTTCGCTTCTTTCTTATATAATATGCCGCTTTGATATTTGCTAGTTCTCGTGTTATTTAAAAACTTAGCTCTCTCAATAAATCCTTCATTAATTTACAATCCAGCTCTAAATTCACACAAGCCTCAAAGTGTCTATCCTGTTTTCGTAAGATCTGAATTCAAAACCGACCCTTGGTTCTGTTATAAAAATAAAACACACTTGGGTTTATCACAAACTTCATTATGGATCTTAGAATACATTTCACGAAGCTCACTGCTTGTAAAGAAGCCAAGACGCCACGGAAAACGATCGGTTCTATTCAATCAATGAACGCCATTCCTGCATTAGCAAAATGTGTAATGTATATGCATACATTTCTTATAGTTTATCGGTATAAAATATTAATACTCTAGAGTAAATTATACATGCTAAACAGATGTTTTTTCCCAAAATTTACTGAGAGGAACTATTAACATGACAGTAAGTTGCTTAGTCTAAATTAAACTGTTTTGCATTATATGTAGGCTGTAAGAAGCATAAATACAAACCAAAGGTTACTTTGTATTTTCTCTTCTTTGAGCATTTGAAAGTTGAAAAAACTGCACTCAGATATGTGTAGAATGTGAAAATCTACTAAAAAATCACACACGTCGCTTTCTTACAAATGTAAACTTCATTTACACTGCTCCAATTTTCGCCAATATTATTCGCATGCAGTTGCCTACTGATGTGTAATGAACAATCTGAAAATGCTCAACAGCACTTTCCAGAAAAAATCGTCTGACCCGGTGGTTCGAGGTACCTGTTCGAATCTCCACCATACCATCGGCCATACATTTCGTAAAATAATCCATATAGTAGTTAGGCAAAGAATCTGTATCATATTGCTCTGAGAATAATATGGAAAGTTTAAACGTAAAATATAAGTTCCACAATTAAGGATATCAATTTAGAAAAAGTATGAGAGGGTTTATATTCCACTGCACTGGAACTTCAGCTACGGATTATTGCTGTTTTTCTTTGTCAGAAATTTAACTTTACTTCCACTCACTTATTTCTATTCGCACAGTAGGTGTTAAGTCGGTTTTGAACGCTAATTCCATTTCATGTATTCAGAATGTTTAAAAAGTTGGTGAAACACTGTCGCATCTTTCCATTTTAAATTGTTCGTACTTATCGTTTGAACAGTAGGTTAGCTTTACATTTCTTTTGAAACATTATATTAATGCAAAGCATATGGAAACAAGTTCTAAAAACTAAGCCATCAAAGCCAAGTAAATTTTGCTGTGGAGGAGAAATAGTTACGAAGTTCCCGTTTCTTAAATGAATTCCTTCGTGCAACGCTGTTGCAGAATTGAGTTTCTGTACCATGAATTTTTAATGTAACGTGTCCACAGGCAGCTCAGATAAGGCCGCGTGATGAAAGGAGACGTGCGCTCCGTCCTGTGATTATAGGTTGGTTATCATCCCACACAGCCCACCTGTCGAAGGAACTTAAAGTTCTTAATCCAATAACGTAAACGATACAGAGAATCAATATCCGAAAGTTTAGAATTGCATATTAATACTATGTTAAGAATGCCTAAAATATTCTCGTTTCTCTTTTCAATATTTAACGAAATTGTGCTAAGTACATAATCTCCGGGATAGCTCAGTCAGTATAGTGACTAGCTACGGGCTGGACGACCGGGGTTCGATCCCCGACGGGGGCAGAGGATTTTTCCTCTAGCCTCTGCGTCCAGACCGGCTCTGGGGCCCTCCCAGCCTCCTCTACAATGGGTACCGGGGTCCTATCCCGGGGATAAAGCCGGCCGGGGCGTTATGCTGACCACTCACCCCATCTAGTGCCGAGGTCAAGGAAGAGAGGAGCTATACCTCCACTCACCCCAAACGCCTACATGGCGTATAGTGGGACAAACTTTACTTTTTATATAATCTCAATAGTGCAAAATGAAAAATGACTGGATGTATCTAGATAGTAATTTTCGAAGAATGTGATCAAAAAGGGTAATGCCATTCTTAAGTTTCCACCTCCTCTTGATTTGAATGGACTGAATAAATCCAGCAGTGGCCTCTCGGACTGCTGGTCTCCACCATAAATTCGAACCGGAGACCTCCAGGATACAAAGTAATCATGCTAAAATATACACCGCAATGTTCCTTAAAACTGATGGAACAAAGTATATAATACCTGGTGCATCCTTTGCACTTAATGAATTGCTGTTTCAGTAACACGACCGTAAGCCGGCAACGCTATGCTTACATTCGGGAGTTACCCGCTTCGAATTCCGATCGACTGATACAAGTGTTCCGTAGTTTCCCCTCAGTCTGACCATGCGAATTCCGATAAATATCATAAAATAAGCAACGAAATCTTTATGCACTTATTTATTATCATAATCCCATCTCATACGAAGCTACATAAAGTCTTTAATTAACCTGATATAGAAATTAAACCTCAGAATTTGTCAAATAAAATGAACGGACAAAATGAATCATGGGGTTACATGACGAGAACGGGCTATAATTACCATTTTATTTTATTTTATTTAGTGTTCTGACTGACGACAGGTCCATATGAACAGGATCCTTCCATCCTTTTCTCGGACTGGGACCTCTTCATATACGTTCTTGGCAGATGATCCAGAAGTGGTTTGCCATTGCCTTCTTCTGTGTGTGAATGGAGTAATTGTTGGGATGCCACGGAGAAACCGGGGAAGCCCCCGGAGGAAAACTCCGTGTTGCCTAGACCACGGCCTTGCCCAATACAAGTTATAAATTCGGGCACCGCCGGGAATCGAACCCGAGACCCCAGGATTACAAGCCCAGCGTTCTAACCGCTAGACCATCGTGGCGGTATAATTACCATAGTAAACGTTAATGTTTTTTGCTGAATCACATATAACCATGTATCACCTAACTTTGTTGAACAGTGAATTACAGACGGTAGCTTTTAAATGATATAATCTTCTGACAGACGAGTGTTGGAGCTTGTTGGACAAGCTGGGAGACATAAAATGTTTCTTTCTTTTTTGACTCACTGCACAGTACTTCAAGACACGCTTACAGAGAGGTGCAATAAAACACTGTGATTGCACGGCATCCGTCAGCGTTATCTTTTTTAGTATGCAGAAATAAAACATTTGAAATGGTGAACAGCTGCTGTTTCCGAGAGAGTTCTCTTATTTCTGTCTTACTAGAAATGTTCACGTTTTTGTAGTACTTGAACAAAAAATTTAATTTACATCTTGGGCTTGCTGGTGGACCGAATTCCTATAAAAATAATTTGCATTTACGACCTTGAGGTTTATAACGTATTTTCTCCATGACCAGGCTTCTTAAATAGTCCGAAGGAAAGCTATTCGGCAGTGCTGTAAAAACATGGGCCAACTATGCTCTAAGAAATGTGCGTACAGGATACGGAAATCTCTACAGAAAATTTCCTACATTACTTGGTACTTCACATTCAGTGCCAACATTAGGTCTTTGCTAGATACAACTTCGCAAACAGAGTCTGCCAATCATAAGCATAGAGATGCCCTGGATTTAAGAGTCGGTAAAACGCTGTATAGTGAGGAAATTAGAATAATCACAGGAACATGAAATTTTTGGTCAGTTAAGAGTTTAAAGTATTGCTGATAAGATAATTTATCTTTTATGATGAGGTCAAATACTCCTTAATGTGATTAAGGTGTGCGAACTATGAAACTTATTCGCAGAAAAGCAGTTCCAAAACCGCGGTTAGTGAACCCGTTTGAGTTTAAAAAACTGATTTTCATTGAGTTACTTGGATAAAATGCTTAATGGCGGATATTTATGTGCTAATATTACTTGATTACAAATTCATAAAGATGTATTTATATAGATGGTGCTGTATTCTATTTATCTGAGAAATGTTGTCTGAAGTAACAGGAACATTTTTATTTGAAATAATTAATAGGTTTTAAAACCAAACATGAAAAGTGAACAAGCCCGGATTGATTCCGAATGGAGACGAGTGATACGTAAATTACTTTGTAGAACAGGATTATGGTGACGTTTTGAAAGTACCGACATAAAAACATTATAAAATTTAATGCCCACACATAACTCACTACTTCCAACACAATTACCAATAAATCGCCAGCGATGTTTTTATTAAGAAATCCATTTTGTGCCTACGTCTTTCCATTAGCATCCGATTGGTTCGTAGGGCTACGTGTGTCGGTATAAGGCCTTCCATCTCTATTACATGTATGCATTCCGTATTTGTAGCTTTACAATTAGAATTTCCTATGTCAGATGTGGAAAAAACTGAGGACCGCGGGCCAGAAGTGACCCATAAAACGGAAAATATTCATACATTATTAGTTAACACATGTTAAATTTTACTTTGTCGTGTGAAGTACAGAATAATAGTTGGAATCAACATGAAAAAATATACTATTAAAAACAGAATTATAGATGCTGGGGAAAAAACTGGAAGTTTTGGGCTCTTTTGTACAGGTAGAAATGTCCGCTTATTACGTCTAGAACCGGGCGTGAAAAAAAAAACCGAGCAAAGTACCTTAATAAGACAATAGAATATCGCTAACAAATTAATTATAACTAATACTATGTCTGTCTTCTTATATACGACAATCCATACAGTACTTTGTGTTAATAACAAACAGCTATTTAGAATTTTTTAGGCTACGCGTATTTATCGTTAGCCTCCCGGCCGGAGTCACTTTGAAACACCCCATCTTGTCAGCACGTAATATACTTGGTCATCCCTGTGTAATGAGCTCATCTCGAGGGTCGTCATGAACCATCCTGTTTATTTGATAGGTTTGTGCTAGAGTGCGTTCTTCCTGCGAAGCAACGCAGCGTACTGCTCAGCGGATCAGAAAGAGGATGTGCTGCCTCTGAGCATAATAGTAGGTGTTGGCTGGGGGGGGGGGGGACTGGTGGAGGCAAACATGTGCGCCGACGTTGATATCCAGTAAGATTATAGAATGTTACAAAGTGACGTAGCGGAAGATTATGTGGTTTCAGACATTCGAAGCGACTGAGAATTTCTTATTCGCAGACTGTCCATCACACTGAATTTACGTCTAGCGAATACTACCACCATTACTGCTACTACCACTAACACCACTGATTTG
>NW_019060172.1:556120-611376 GCF_000696155.1 Zootermopsis nevadensis
TACAGTCATCACATTTTTTGGTTTACACCGGATTATTATTTTTAAAAAAGGGAACAAAATTCCCAATTTTCAAAACTATATTATCTGCAGTTATGACGTCATTCCTCTATGTAAAATTTAGCAAGGCCCTGTGTCACAAATTCTCTTCTTATAAATACAACTTTTTTTTCAACTGAATCGATAACAGAACCTGCCTTTAAACAACTTCGCTTTTCCTTACTTTCTTGTGGAAAATTGGACACTGAAAATCGGATACCAACATTCATATTCATATTATCAACGTGAGTGCTTTCACATTCATATGCATATTAATATTAGTGCGAAAACTGTACAGCCAAGCAATGACATGCATCAGTCATATTTCAATACAATTTTCCTAGCAACTGTTTCTTTTTTTAAATCACATGAATATTCATCATCATATATACATACTCAACTCTGCTTATTACCTTCACTACGATACGTAAGCCTATACATACAAGTATTTATCTTCTGTGGAGTCTAATGGAATGTAGGCCCACGTGACATCGGGACATGCACCAAATGCATAAATTTAATGTAAAATTTTACTGATATCTGCTAATGGGTGTAGGTTAAACCTTATTGGGATTAAGAGAACGCTTCTAAAACAACACACAAATTCAGGAGATCCACAGAACCTTCTCTTGTGTAAATAAATATTTTCGATAATCACTTACTTAAAAGTCATGTATTAAACTTCATCGTTCATTTTACAGTCTGAGTCATTCTGTCGGATTAAAAATATCTCAAAATTCCACTAACTGGGAATATAACTGTTTTGGCACAGAAACAAAACATTGACATTTGTGAAATAATTCGTATCGAGAGGCTGGCACAACTGCTCCGTATTCGAGAGGATTCTGCTTAAAATCTCGGCCTGTCGACAAGTTTCTTGATTGGGGTTTTTCGTAGTTTTCCATAGTCCATCCAGAATAACGCCAGGACGGTACGTTCAATTAGGCCTGGACCACTTCCTTCCATATTCTTTCCAATTAATTATTCATGAACCATCTTATTATCCAATGCTAAGCCTACATTGCATGAGATACTGACAGCTTCGTTCAAGAGATCACAAATTAAAGAACTAGAAGAGAAACAGCTGATTTCATCTAATTTTTCTTTGCAAATTACAGGATTTTCGTGTATGGTGAATACCAGAAACCGATAGGAAATAGAAACGATATATTTTATGATTACGTCATATCACTGAATAATTACACTGTCATAAAGGACACAAAATTAGAACCAAAATCACGAAAAAAAATTTAATTTGTTATATGAATATTTATCACGTACAACTGATCGAATTGCCATCAGTTGCCTCAAAGCTAAGAGGGAATGAACGGAAATTTAGTCCATAGATCTAACATCTGTCTAATACAATATGTTTACATTCTAAAACATAACTTTCTTTACTATATTCTAACATACGTATTTACTCTGTCCCTCACATGTGGTTGAAACCTAATACCCCTTTTATTACGATACTTCCCTGAACGTATATTCAACGGTGGACTAATGTATTTTTTAAAACACTTTAGTCTGTCACTACCATTATGGTGGCTTAAAACTCCACGGAACAGAGTCCTTGAGAAGAAATTCCCCACCTCATACGGAACCAGATCATTACAGTGTTCACGAGGGTGAGCTACTCGCCAATATCTTGATAAGATGTAATCAGCAAAGCAGCTCATTAAAGCGACACACGTGACCACTAACAATGAACTTGTGCGTTCACGGTTCGTTGTTACCTTCAAGAGTGTAGGAATACTCGTGCCCAACGACTTAGCTCTTCCTGCGAGGAGTGTTTTGATCGCAGGAAAAACCAAGTGGGTCTTAATAATAATGGATTGAGCATCGATTAGCTTGTCTTGAAAATCGGGGTAGTTCAGCCCTTCATACAAGAGTGACCAACCATGAGCTGGACTGCCAAATTTCTATTACCGGATTCTTTTTCTTCCGGGCCAAATCAGTCTCCCATACAGTGGACGAAGGAGGTTCTTTTCTCATGAGCAAACCGGCCGGAGCGTAAAGCTCAGTCTCTATCTAGTGCCGAGGTTAAGGATGTCTACAGAATTGCATCCACTAATGGCATTGTGCTTAAATGCAGACAGAGGAACCTTTCAAAAATTAATAGAACTAGTTACCAATTCTTATGGCCTGCGCTTCAATCATGCTGATATTGTGATTCTACCTACCTTATCTGCCTTGCTGACGGTTTCATATTAAAGCTATTAATATTAATGAGAAATTTCGTAGGATAAGACATTTTCGTGTACTAAAGTTTGATGTATTGGACCAACATTCAGTTTAGAATATTAAACGTGTTAAAAGACTTTCAGTGGAAGTGAAACGTAACAGTTGTTAACGAAATCCGTTCATTAGATCCAGTTTCAGAGATAAAAGAAAGGGAAAGCCGGCCATAAGCATCTATTATTTCACGATCTTCTTACAAACAATGTGTCGAAAAACACACGCCTCCACTTTAGATTACAGTTGACCATGCATGTGTAACAGTTTCATCCTACTTCTGAAATATAAGCTGGTTCGGCTGTCATTGAAACTGTGTCTCTTCCTACAGACTTGTCAACTTGTCTCCCTAGTAATTATAACTTACAAAAGCTGCTTTGGAACAATACATAAAGTTCTGTTTTGCCGCGTTTAGTGCTGTTCGCACACTTTCCTTCTCTTAATGGGATTCTGACTCCTGCGTACTTGAAACATGAAACAAAATCTGGTGTCTATAGCAAAGCAGGCCAGATCAATCGTTCCACTTCTGGTTCTCGAAAGGAAGGAAACCAAGTGAAGATAAAAGACGAGAATAAATGAAAGGGAGACGAACAAAGGTGACAGAGACGCAGGTGATGGTATTTAAGTAGTAAGGCAGCGTGGACTTACTGATAGACCCCAACTTTTCGGAGAAATATAACGTCTTCTTATTCAGTGGTAACTTATTATTTAAAAAGATCTTATGTACTACATCACGCCATCATTGTAACAAAGATAATATCATTTTACCTGTAGGTCTGTTTGAAATTTAGATCATTAAAATTTGAATGACTTTGGACTATCTAAAAATGTTCTGAACAATAAATTGTTCAACCCCTTCCACGCGAAACTTTTATAGGTAAAAGTAAATTAATTATAAGGTTACGTTCTTGTATTTCTATGTAACTCCCACCTCTAGTCTTTAAAACCCACAGCAATTTCTTTACGAAATTTATTACACAATTTTACAAGAACACACAGTGCGCCTGATACACGCTTAAAGCTGGCTACAGAAAGGAGGGGTTAAGTTTAGTTAACAGCAGCTTTCTTGTTCCTATATCCCATTTATTGCGTCTGAAATTCAAAGATCTGGGATGTTTTATACATGTGGTTATAAGATTAGAAGACAAGATTTACTTTCTAATAAGCACAAACGCAAAGAGAATTTTTCCAACTCTCTACATTTGCTGTTGCAAGCGAAAACAAACGACTGGTCACAAAGTTACAAGGTTAGCGTAGTTTGTAATTCGATAACGGTACATTATTTTTCTTTCAATGTCATTCATTGCTTCCGAGAGCTTCACGTTTCGTGGGTTCTTTTATACGGGTTCGTATTCCATGCTGCATTTTATTCGTGCAGTGTAATATAATATTTCCAGTTTCTTGTATTAACGCGAAGCGTGAATTCTACTTCGAGGGCACAGCACAACTTTGAACAACATAAGGCTTAATCTTAGAGACATAAGTGGGACTTTCATCGAACTGATACACGATCGAGGACAATGGCAGACCTTTGTATCAGCGATGCTGAATTATCGGGGTTTATTTCGAAACAGATTAATTAAATTTTATCTACACAGATATTCTATATTTTAAGTAAAATATTAACTAGGTAATAATAACAATACGACATAAATGCTTGCTATACCCACAGAATACGCGGTGGTCTAGCGGTTAGAACGCTAGCTGGCCTTGTAATCCTGGGGTCTCGAGTTCGATTCCCGGCGGTGCCCGAATTTATAACTTGTGTTGGGCAAGGCCGTGGTCTAGGCAACACGGAGTTTTCCTCCGGGGGCTTCCCCGATTTCTCCGTGGCATCCTAACAATTACTCCATTCACACACAGAAGAAGGCAATGGCAAACCACTTCTGGTATATGAACAGGTCCCAGTCCGAGAAAAGGATGGAAGGATCCTGTTCATATGGACCTGTCGTCAGACAGAATACTAAATAAATAAAATAAATACCTACAGCTGTAAAGCTGCTTTTCTAACTAGAGTTTCAAAACCTATAAAATGAAAGATGTTTTATGTCTGCTTAGGAAGAAGTATGCTTTAATATTTAAGTGTAAGAATGTTTGACATTTGAGATTGTCAAAAGTGTGAAGGTGTCTATGGTGGTGGTGTAGGTTTCGACACCGTGTGGGTTTGTATGTGGGCACTTTGATTCTGAATATGGAGGCAGTATGTTCCTCCGAAACGATTCTGTCTACAAGTATACACGTCATTTCAATTACAAAATGGAAGGAGCTGCAGTACGTTAGTGTTAGACAAAAAAGGATAAAGTTGTTTCGAAATATGCTACAGTTTTCATATTCATATTGATTTATAATGGTGAAAATCTTTATAAAATATCCCACGCTCTTGTTAAAATGTTCTGTCTTTTGTATAAAACAAAAAAGTTTAATTGTTATAAATTGATTCTTCGAGAAGTTTTGTGAATTGTTTTCATACACAAAGCTTTCTTCGTCTTCTGGGTTTCCCCTTCCCGGTGTAGTTTTGCAATTTCAAGCAAGAACAGGTAACAATAACAGCAGTAATAACAAAGAAGAATCTGATAATGTAAAAAATATCAGTTACGTCTTTCAAATATTCGAATATCGCTGCATGTCTTGGTATTGAAACTATTTTATCGAGTAACTCATTCTTTCTACTACATTTCTCTTCCTGCGTCTAGACTTTTATTTCAGGGGATACAATGAAAAACGTTTGATCTATATTTGAAAACTCTGATTCCATTTTTGTCGAAACATGTAAACTCGAGTCATGTACTCGTTAATTGAAAACTGAACCAGCTCTAACACCAAAATTGCTGTCAGATAAAATAACAGCACTTTGGCAGAATTAATTATAATCTGTGAAGGTTAAGATAAAATCTGAAGAGAGGCAGAATGTAAAGTAAATAAACGTGAAGTAGGGAAATGTTTCAGGTTTTATTTGTCTTCCGTGCTTCTTCGAACAAAAATAAGGTTAGGAATTTGAATGGACAACTTCACCACATATATTACATTGTATTCTAAAGTTCTATAAGTTACCTGTCACTGAAGTCGTAATTGTTACATGAAGCTCTGTAATCTATAAATGTTCTTTTCGATAATATTGCTGAACATAAAAAATAGTAGACTAGCAAGGGAAATGTTGTTTAATTCATGATTACCGTATTGCGATAATAATGAAATAGCCGCTTTAATCAAAGTATTGAAAACTAGTATGATAACAGAAGATGGAATTTGTGACGTGTAATTATTTATCTATGCTAATTTTATTAAAATGTTAGAAGGTGATAGTATTTAAAGGTATTTATTTACCTTTGCTATAAATATAGAGAAGTCATTCTAGTTATTAAAATTCAAGTTTATATCATTTTCGAACGTAGATTAACTGTACGCTGTAGGCTATAGACGAGAAACATGGCGATACATCCGCGTCTGTCCGGGATAATTGTCTATTGAAACTGCAATTGTAACTGCGCTGTCACAGTGGATGTTTCTCTGTACCAAATAAGGTAATGTAGAATAACAGGCACATAAGGACGTTGCATGCGTTATCGTCTGTTCTAGAGGGAGAATTTGCAATCTTATTTGAACGAAGCGCTGTAGTAAACCCAGACGTGTTATTTTAATGCATTTGAAAAGAGACCATATCCTGTTGAATATTCATAAGTCATGACGGCTGGTGTGTTACGGAAATAAACCGCAATAGAAAAATTAGACCTGTGATTTATGGATCGTCTGAAATCTGCCTAGCAGCAGCTCACTACCTAAGTCTGCCAGCAAAACTTCGTTGCGGTAAAGCTGTTTAAATAATTTTTCGGATGATGGACAATACGTTTAATCTAGATTCGCAGAAATAATATTCCTTTTAGCCTATTGAAACCTAAGCTCTTGTGCATACTATATTAGATTATAGTCCGTACGTCAAAGAAAACACAACAATTCTTAATTACAAATCTCTAGTAATTAATGCTTGAAGGTAACAATCGCTGTTTATTCTGAGAATCGCACGAAATACATAAATACACTCCGTGGGAAAAGTTCAGAGTTATTGAATGTTACATGCGGTGGGATATGTAACTGGCACTGGACTTCAAGGGGTTAAGCTGTGATGTTAATAATACGCTAGGTGTTAGTCCTTTTTTTATTATACTCGTATGACAAATGATAAGCCTACAAGTTACGTTGATAGTCGAAGAGAACACAGCTCTCACTATGACTAATCTGCAAAGATTTACTGATCACGAATGTGGATAAAATTAGAGCTGCAGTACTGAATGCCTCTTCAAAAGTGCTAACAGGTCAGTTGCTGTTTATTTTTTTTATACATCGGAGTTCAGTGTAACCCTGAACATACTGCCACGGAAGTAAATTACGTTATCATTTCTGAAACATCGAACTTCGGAAATAACGCAGCAACAGACAACAAGAACTTTAAACTTAGTTTCCTCTTTTTCTTTTTGTTCCAGCAGAACAAAATTGAATGTAAAAGTGATTACAAACTATCGTTCGGGCCTTTAGGTAAGAGGTCTGTGGAGATCTGCCAGGGATGGAAGGATGCGGTCCTGAATCTTTCATTCCATGCCTAGAATACTATCGCACTGCGGACAACAGGGTACAATCAAGTTCAAAATTTTGGCTATACCACAGATAACTGTTAGGAAGTTCCTGGAATCGAATTTGCCTGAGTTCCTACAAACCAAATTTTGAAACCCATAAAACAATTGCACGACCCCGCCCTCTCTCATTCTCTTACTCATATTGTTTTATTTCGCCGCGTTAAAACGCGTATAATTCACAGGACGCAATTAAATAAAGAATGAAATAAAATGGTAATTCATGACTTTGAAAAGACGCTTGTTAAAGTTCAGATATCGTTTCTTAAAAGTTTGGTCACATGACTTCCGACGTATTCCTGTTAACAGTTCTAGGCGTTATAATGTCAACTACCCCCACTACGTCAGGGTGAATGATGAATCAATAAGGAAAACGGGAAGCGGATAGAGGTTGTGACCTGACCTGACGTAATATGCCGTCGCCGTAGAAAATGTAAATAACAAGTTTTCATTTTATTGGTTTTGACACTCCAGTTAAAAAAACGTAGCTTCACAACTGTGTCGTATTATATTATTACTTAAACTTTAGAATGTCTGTATAGATAAAAATGAAATGAACTGTTTCGAAATAAAACACATTTCATCGATATATTATTGCCTCATTTCGTAGGATGAAATTGAGCATGAGTAATGATATGTTCAGATTACTCGTCAAATATTAAAGAAATTCTTCTTCTTCTTCTTCTTAAGCTCTACAGTCCACTATGAACTTCGGCTTCCTGATTAAAGAAATTACGTCTCTGTAAATTCTTCCCCACAAATGGGATCATGAATACTATTCTTGGTCCGGTGAAGTTGCTTGTTTTGGTATAATTTTACATGTCCCGTGGTTCGTTATTTGGCAGAGATTAATTTAAGCTTAATAAAACGGGAGTGTGGTGCTGGTGGTGGTGATGATGATGATAATGATGATGATGAAAGGTGAACCGAAAGTAATGCAGCATAATATGTATATGGCCTATTTTAAAGTAATATTTTACAATTCTCCTGAAAGCACTACGTAAAGTCATGAAAATTTAAAACTACACGGTGTCTCGTCCAAGGCTAGAACCAACTAAAAATCAAAAAAAGTCAGCCATGAGAAAAAAATTACTCTATTTTTTTTTGTTATTGTTATACCTACAAATCATTCATTATTACAAAAAAATTAATTTTGTAAGAACAGACAATATCGTATCTACTGACAATAACTCTGCGTCTAACAGGGCATTTCCGATCAAGCAAAAATTTACTCTTAACGAATAAATGAGACAGCTAATATAATCTAAAATATTAAGCAAATTACTTTTTTAACACTCTTAGTATTCCGTATAGCTAATTTCCTTCATCTACCTCATCTTTTCACATTAGTTCCTGCAGTTCATCTCATGTGAATGTAATTAGCCATAAGTATAAGCGTTTCCATCAAGTGAAAACTTACATTCTATTGTAATCTGCGTATGAAATGACACTGAGGGGAACGACAGCCCCACTTCCAGTTAACAAGCAATTAACCTGAGAACGATATCAAAACGATGTTAGATTAATTTCATTACAATTACACGTTTATGGCACACAAATTGGATTGTAAAGATATACCGAAATTATTTAGTAGTCATCTCTTAGCAAGAAATTAATACAGCTTTAAAGTGGATTATAGAACTCTGTGCAGTGTATAGACCACCTTGTTAGCCTATTTTACAAACATATTCATTCACGCAGAGACTGGTTATATCAGGGAGGATAATCGGAGAAAGGCAAAACACATACAAAATCTTAGTCGGAATATCTGAAGGGCACAACAGAAGTGGGACCTAGATGTAGAGAGGAGATGAAATGGTAACGGGTTCTAATTATTCGCCTGCCTCAGAATTGGGTCCAATAACGGTAATAAAATGTATTTGTTTACGTAATGGAATCGTGAAACACAAAATCGTATTATTGGGTTCATGTGTTCGAATCACGCTGCGATCATGAGAACACAAAACCCTCGCAATTCAATTCTTCAAAACACAGAACTGGCACTCTGAAAACTACAGGTAAGATAGTGAAATTGCAAAAGGTTTGATAAAGCAAACAATACATACGGGAATAATAGAGACGACCGAACAGTTATAATTTTATCCTACAATAAAATGGTGTTACAAAAATTTCCAGTAATTTATTTCACAGGTCGAAAAAACCTTGAACGAATTCTCGAACTGGTGTTGTTTACTGAGAATCTTAACAATGATATATTACGTCAGTAACTACACGGACATAAATAACGCTACAGAAAAGAGCCTTAATTTATCAACGTTTGCTGAAATACCTCAGCTTTTTAAAGCCCTCAATGTACTACACGTATTTCATTTAATAAAAAACTGTTACAATAGAGGGACCGCGTACAGTAGCTGTAGACTACGGTCAAGCATCGCAGAAGCTATTATTCAATCACAGTGGTGAGGAGTGTAGGGTCTGGCTGGAATGACAGGGGCGCCTGGCCCCTGGGGGCTGAGGATCGTGCTAATGTGCAGATAGCAAGTGGAGGACAAGAGTAATGGAAGGCGAGGCTAGAGACAGGGGAGAAAGAGGCGAAGAGGTACGTTCAAGACACTTCACTTCAGATTTCCAAAACAACGTCTGTAGACCTAGGACTGCTTCGTAAATCGATTCAAATTAAGGAAGTTTTCCATCTTATGATGTTTCACATTAGAAAATGCAATTTGGCAAGTCGTTTTCATTATCCCCTTCAAAGATAGAAACAAGTTTATATTTACGACTTCCTCCAATTCATATTTCACTTTCTTTGCCAACGGAGGAAATTGGGTAGATCCTGGTAGAATCGTACTCTTTATAAGCGAGGAGAGAAATATAACGCTAAAGGAATAACAATATATAAAATACTTAGTCAGTTTATCTTACTCTTATTTACTACTTAAAAACCGATTTCAACACGAATAAGTCAACCTCCGTTATAAATAACATAGATTAGTGAAATAATCCTCGTTTACACTAAGAATCATATAAAGCAGTGTTATTGATTGTTAAGGCAATTGGTGGGTATAGTTATCACTCGGCGTTAAAGGGTTGACGAGTATTAACATACATACATTTTCCAGCTTTACAGAACTTTAATTTGAAAACTGATATTAAAATTCAAATGTCAACGTTTAGTAATGGCTCGTAATTTTTGTTTTTTTGTTGTTGCTACTGTTGTTGATGTTAATGTTGCAACCAGGCTTATTGAGTCAAACTGAATACTTGGTCATTTAAAACAAGACTATTTTAATGCAAAATGCACAAATTAAGTGGCGAGCTTAATATATCACTTCATTTGCTTAAATAGAGAAACAATGGGTATGATATGAATGCAGCACTGTATGTAAATTAAATTACAAACCAGCCAACAAAGACATTCAATTTTTGTGTTTAGGTGCGCACTGCTACTTTCAACTTCAGTGAAACAAATTTTAAATTGCTAATAGAGCTAATATTGTGACTCCCACAGGAGGTAAACCATAATTAATAGTGACCCCACGATAATTTATTCTTATGCATATATTTTCCCCAAGTCGATTACGAAATCCTCCTCTACCAGAGCGCATGATCAGACACTGATCGATATCAACATAAAAGGACGGCATAACAGTGTGATGTTTTGTCTGGGATGACAGAGAAAAGAGAACGGAAGATAGCAACTAACAACGGTTACATCTTTACAAGACGAAGAAAAAGTCAGAGCGGAAGGGGAAACAAAGCACAATATCACCGCCACACGCCACCATCAATACCACACCACATGGTTTATAAAAGCTGTCGTGGTAGCTTGTGATACCAACAGTTAAGCCGGTTTATGCAGGAAACGGAAATACTGAGCACTGCACCCATATGTCCTCACCTATTTTTCCCTCTGTCCGGATGTAGTGTGGCAGATGGACCCCCAAGCATTTTACCAGTCAAGTATTTTCTGTTGCCACAGAAAAAAATTGTTCCGCGTGGGTTGATCTTTCTCGGTCTACTGGCCCCAACTAGTATGCAAAAAAAAAGTAGTTCTGCAATTTGACTGTTTCTACCGTCATTATACGTTAGAACAACAGTCGTTATATTATTTTTAATGTAAAAACTCTGAATGAACAAGTTTCTCTTTGTTTATCTTTGTTACATGCCCAATTTGTCCATATGCAGTCAAACATCTAATTTGAAATAACAACAGCTCTTTGCTTGTTTAAAGTTCACTGCATCGAAACGTGCAGTTGATATGACAGACTAAACATTGTCTAGTGCGTATCGAGTCTCATGTGGTCAGTGTGAAATTAAAGATTTTTTCTGTTCTTATTTCTCATCTTATCCAATAACATTTAAAGTAACCTCTTCAGTCGCTAGAATTATAAACGAGAGTTATCGCTTCTGAGCTTAACGACAATGTGAATGCTGTGGTAGCAACAACGTAACAGTTTTTCTCATACCTATTTCATAAAATAATTCCATTCACTTTAAAAGACGTGCTAACCTTCATGTTTCTTGTGCCAAAATCTAATTAATGATAAATCTTAACGCAAAAGAAATTTAACCGACCGAAATAGTCTGAAACATAAATGAAAGGAAACTTAATCTCTTCATCCTCTTAACGTTTGTAGCAATGAAAAGGCAATTTTATCTTTGATATTTCTATTACTACCATCTGCCGTTATGTGTAAAGTGAGTAAAACCTTTACACGAACGCCGTTTTGTTTTAATTAAAATCAGCATTCATTCACGGTCTCATAATGTTGCTACAATTCTGAATTTAACTTGTAGTAGTCAGCGATATCGGATACCAACACAATAGACTTGGCATAAATACTCCAGAAACTGGCATCCATGTGACAGTTAAATTATTCAATACAAATAATTCTAAAGTTCTCCTATGCGATATAAAAGAAACAATATAGTTGATATATGTTACGAAAGCACAGAGAGAACGTTTTACGTAACAGTTAAATAAAGGACGTACGTCGTTTCTAGCCAGTGGCATTGGTGTTATTGGAGCAGAGAGGATGGGAGAGGTTAAATCGGAGGAAATACTCATTACCTGCCTAGTTAAAAATAGTGACCGGACGTAGGTATGATGGATACAAGGAACGTCAGGAAGAAGTTGTATGGGTTCGCCAATCGAATCTCGATATTGAATATTAATTAGGCCTTTATCGAAATGTTCAGTACTAAGGTACAGAATTAATCAGAAAGTAGCAGGAGAAATGATACTACGGTCTCTAACACTAGAAGGCACACGACAAACAAAGTATTTGCTTATTAGAATTTCGGTAATGTGTGTTCTATTAACAATTTTATTTATAACAATACCTAACCGCAGTATAAGCAAATAACTAACATAATAGTCATATAAATAAAGTTGTATGCACGAATGCAATTTATGAGTCATTCCTTATCAAGGCAATGTCATCAGTAAAGGATTTAAACCGTAAAATAAAGTTGTATGCACGAATTCAATTTATGAGTCATTCCTTATCAAGGTAATGTCATCAGTAAAGGATTTAAACCGTAACTGAAGACGAGAAAACCAGTTAAAATAATTTTAAAAAATGTAACACACGGTTCGTCACTTGTCAATTCTAAATCAAATTCCACACAATACTTTAACCTTAAACTTATACGAAATGTGTAAAGCATGTAAAAGGAAAGACTATTTAAATATTTGTGCTCGTATTTATGTACTCTAGAGCACATGTCACAATAATATTAAATAGTTCTTTTTAATAAAGATTATTCGTGATTAGAAACTAGGCTTATCATATGACAATATTTCAGTGAAATGCTTAACACTGAAATATTGCATTTTATTTTATAATCCCGTAAAACGTTTCGCCAATATCATATTTATCAATGTGTAAAGAACCGAATAATTCATCTATCTGAAGTTATCCTTTTTCTCTGTTCCAGGATTGGGAAATTGGAAACGAAACTTTTTCCCCTTCATGATCGCTTGAGAGTTTTATATACCTAATTCCCACGCCGCATTCCATTTTGGACCAAATACGATTTTCGGTTATGTTCAGGAAAATTACTACATGTTTTAATAGGTTTAGTGACAGAAATCGTATTACGTTTTCAACAGATCTCGTGGACGAAAACGTATTTGTGAACAATTCGAGGTAGGTAACAAACTTAAAAATATAAACTTTTCAATTACAGAATTGAAATCTACATCTTCCTTAACATACATTAACCAATATAAAGAGCGATTATCTCTACAGGTGATAACATAATGGGTATTAAGTAATGAAAAAAAATTATATATTAAATTATGTTTCTCACTTTTATAAAGATCGTCTTTCATACATAAATATTATAAAAGATTATAAATCTAGGACCCTAAATTATATGCTCGATGTGAAAAATTATGGCTTATTGTTTCCACAAACAAATTCATTTTCTTTTTTAATAAAGTTATAATCTGACCTACAAACCAACAAATTTTCAAATCATTATTCTTATGTAAAATAAAAAAAGCACAGTAGACCTGTGCTCTTAAACGAACTCATCCTATGAATTCAATCATTCTCTAACACTAGATTAAGAACCTGCATGAGTTGCATTTATAAGCGAAGCAGATTAATCGTACTTATATGTAATGGGTAAAATTGTTATATTTGAAATTTGATAGTATGAAGTAAGTTTGAAAATAAATGTAATAACATCAGATAATGCAAGATGGAATGCAGTAAAAAATAAAATAGTTATAATGTACATATATACAGAGAAATGGAAATCTGTAGTAACATAACCTCATTCTTACATATCTGTGGCCTATATTCAGAGAAACGCTTTCATACTAAAGCCATTCAGAGCTATATTCTTATGGATTAACTTTACAACTTACCTGCCAAAATCGTTGTGATTAGCAGAACACTGACGACTGTCGTGACGCAGTAGCTGAGGCCGATACTTTGTGACATCCTGAATTTGAACATCTGAACACTTATTAAAGCAAACAATGTGTCTATATAACAATCCCCGGGCAGCAAAGTATTGTAAGTTTTATTTCAGTAGTACATAAGCACCGAAATAATGCAGTAATTTTTCAAACACACATGAAACAGAGCACGTCTCAGTACGATACACACCGCCTTCTACGCTTCCCTCTCTCACCAACCCGCCACCACACACTACTCTGGCATTATTCCCTTTCGCGACGTACGGTTGCCGCGCCACCACTGTTACTAGCGCCTCAGCCGGCCAGTCACGGAACCTCTCTCCCACTAGCCGGCATCATGTGCCTAAAATAAAGTTAGTAGGCACATGTCTCAGTATCTCCCGCTGTGATTAACACACCTTAGTCACGGCCGATACTACCACCCTTTCTCCAAGTTAACAGCTTTGATTGATGTTCTTTTTTTTTGCTGTAATGACTGTGTTTACGAAATGTTTGTGATAACGACTGACAGATTAATTAATGGCTATTATTTCATACGAAAGAATATTTTCAGAGTATGTTGATCAGACGGTGTTGTTCTTCAGATATCTTGTCCGTCCCAGAGACAGTTCCTCTAAAAACGATGAGCGATTTTTTTTTGGATACAGAACCAGTATACCTTATAGCACAATCAGTTAAATTACATTTCTCCAGCTACATACAAGTTGCACATCTGCGTTGAAATAAATACTCAGTTCCAATATTTGGTGTATAATCAACTGTCATGGCTGAGAATCTGAAACAATACTGCAGTACGTTTGCATATAAACTCATCCTTAACGAATTTGTTACAACAGCATATCTTCGGCAAATGTTAATCTGGAAAATGAATAATCGCAAATTATAGTGTATTTTATCGTCTTTCCCTTCCTAAAATTTACGAAGGCATCAAGCCTTTAAATTCGTGCAGTGCATTTAATCTGCCTGAAATCTGGACAGTTAACAGCACTACGTTTAAATACAGGGAGGGATGTAACCTTTCATTCCCACTAAAGATGACAGAGGAAAATCTGTCGCCATTTCAAGTCTTCCTGATACCGAATCTCGCAACTAATTTAGGCCTAGGTGATAATCAAGCTCTCACCTCGGAGTCCAGGGTTTAGCCCCGGGTAATTTTAAATGAGATTCGTGGCGGACAAAGTAGCACTGGAGCAGGGTTTTATCCCCGATTTATTCGGTTTTACTTTGTTGTTCATCATTCATATATTGTTTCGAAGTTATATACAGGTAGCCCTCGATTTGCGCCGGGGATGCGTTCCTGGACGAATCGGCGTAAATTGAAACTCTTTTATAATGTAAATCAATGGGAAGTCAATGGCATGCGTTCCCAGCACCCAAACATTGACGAGTAATATGGCATTACATTTAAAGCTCTGAAATAATTTAAATAAAATAAAGGGAATTTAAAAAATATATTTTATACACTTACGATTGGCAATTCGTTGGTCCCCGCGATTCTTTCATGTGACTGATGCGTGCAGTCATCTCTGCTGTTATGCGATAGTTGCATTCATGTAAGACGCCGACCTATACTAAATAATCGCGTAGTAAAAATAACCCCGGTACCTCCGCAGAGATTAAATTAGTCCTTTGAACGTTTAAAGCGCCGGGAATGAAATTGCGTAAGAGCAAACTCGCATATGCAAAAGTTTGCATTTCACAAACAGCTTTTACCGAGTCATCGATCTCATTGGAGCAAATTCGCGTTAACGAAACATAAGTAATTGCAGAGATGACTGTATTAATAATTTTTATTCAAAATTAGCGATGTAAGAATTACGATTTAGTATAAGAATCAGTACGAGATACATTGTAAAACGTTATAAATAATAGTAAAATATATTTTTTCTCACTTTTTGACTTTCTGGTTTCAAAAGCGGCGTTATTCTGAATCGGCGCTAATTGAACCGGCGCAAATCGAGGGCTACCTGTATAGGAGAATCATGAGGTGTGTTGTAACTCTGACAAGTAGCTGTCTTATCATATCCTCTGTCTGAAAATAAAGGCTTCATCTCTGACACAGCACTTGGCTGTCTCGAAGGAAAGGTAGTTGCTTGTTCCTGAATATTTAGCCAACTTTGTCGCTGCTATTCAAGACAGACTTCTGCTTTTCCTCTAAGTTCGCGAATACATATTTGAAGTAACGAGTCAGTCGAGTTTAACGCGAAATATCAGTCATGGCAACGCCCTAATTCTGTCAGCGAAGTAGCTGAAGTCTATTCTTAGTAAGAGCGCTGTAAATGTTTCCTTTGTCGCCAAATTTTGTACAAAAGACGTCTTGTATACATGAGCATAACGTAACGCCTTAAAGAAAGCATGGATATTTGGACCCGTTTTCCTTATGTCTTCATAAACTTATAGACAATATCCAGACTCGTTCAGGCCAGATCACTTCTGTGCAAGAACAGGTTCAGATTTGAATCCGATTTTCACTCCATATTGTCTTCTTTACTGATTTTAACAGAATTAAAATCGAATATTTTTCTTCGGCGGTCTCGGGTTCGATTCCCGGCGGTGCCCGAATTTATAACTTGTGTTGGGCAAGGCCGTGGTCTAGGCAACACGGAGTTTTCCTCCGGGGGCTTCCCCGGTTTCTCCGTGGCATCCATTCACACACAGAAGAAGGCAATGGCAAACCACTTCTGGATCATCTGCCAAGAACGTATATGAACAGGTCTCAGTCCGAGAAAAGGATGGAAGGATCCTGTTCATATGGACCTGTCGTCAGACAGAACACTAAATAAAATAAAAAATAAATAATCATTTACTGTGTATTCACAGTAACTTATCCCTGTCTTTAGAATTGTCTTTTTGCGTCAATACTAAGTTATTTTTAAGGCACAGCCAGTATACGTTTGCTGCACGTACAAATTTCGTTCTAAAGAATTAGTAAGTCTGTAGAAATAGAGAATACATGCATTACACATTTAAAAGAGAAAGTGTAAGGTTTTAAACTACAGAAATTGTAATTTGGAAATGTTCCCATCTCCGTGTAAAATATAACAATAAAAATAAACCCATTTTTAATAATATATTCTCCAGGGAAAATCTAGATCGGAATTAATTTTACTCAGTTTATCTTGGGATTAAGTATTTTTCAAAGTACGAATTCACGTATATCTCGTAAACAGGAACAGGCTAATATTTATGTTGCTTGCGAGTATTGGTGAAAGGTAACAAAGCCTTTGTCATCAAGATTGTTCATCAATCATTCTTTTCTTCGCCAGTTTCTTCAGAAACTTTTCCCTGCAGACACGGCAGGACGTTGTATAATTTGTCTTGAATGTTCTAGTTGTGGCTAATGTTCTAGTTAACTGAAAATTATCCGCTTGCATGTAGCCTTACGTCCAAGACAGTGAGAGTGTATTACATAACTTCTTAAACTGTTAGTTTTCTTTTATGTTTAAACGATGTTAAACACTACCCAGCAACCAAGATGGTGGACCAGCACTCGCTGGCTGCATGTGACTACTTGTTGAACAAATTCTCAGTTATGTTCCACATCTATAGGCCGTTTTTTTCCCGTCCAAAACCTAAGGACGGATGAAAAATAGTGTATGATTTTTCTCTGGAATTATTTTAATAATAAAAGAATTGTTTGAATATCAGGAGTATTAAAAGTAAACCTAAGACAGAGAAGGAGCTTTTAAGTATTTTGAAAAAATATTCATTAAATATCATGCAAGAACTTAAGGAATTTAAACCCGAAATCTCCATAAAGAACCTGCTTTCACCAGGATTGGAATAGAATTGAAACGGATACGTCAGATACTGACCACGATACTCAATTGAATATCACTGGAATTAAAGGTGGGGGTTTGGAACCACTACCCAGTAAGCTGGTTTTCGTTCTATTATGGCCTTTATTGATTTGTTCTTTTTATACCAGAGGACGGAGAACTCTTGCTAAGTTATGATACTTTCTCGTGATGTAAAAATACTAGCAATGAAAGATACTATTTATGTCTATGTTTGTCCTTCTATTATTTGTACTAGACGGTTACTTGACTTGCTTTGAAATGGTTTCAGTCCTTTAAATACGCTTATATCTGTTAATTATTTATGTCACTATAAAACTGTTGTCCTGTACAGGATGATACTCAAACATTGTGGTTCAGTTAGTATAACTATATTAGGAGGGACCTAACACATAATTCCTGCGTAAAATAAAATAATTCTATGAAGTGGCAAATTCTTTTCAAATACGAAATTTTACAGCAGATTAGCTATGAGCACGTCCTTCATCCAAGTTTATAATAAAACAACCATATTAAATATAATACTTTTTACTTCATTAATAAATCCTTTCCTAATGCTCGAATATATATAGATTTATAATAATATGTATAAGTCTGTTAGTGGCATTACTAACTCTATCAGTCCAGAAATGTTCCATAGTTTTTGCCGATATTAATAATAATTTTCAATATTAAGCAAATAATTTAAATCCTGAGTATTACAAGTCTCCTGGAGATGGCCTAAATCTATCAAAGGAGAATAAAAAAGAACAGAATAGTGCTTCGTGTTGATTTATTTATATGGAACTAATTTAACGCTAAAAGGCGTAGAAAGGTCTTACAGTGATTAAGGATTTGTTATATGAATAAAACATCGTTGCTTAACAGCAGAGGAAAACATGAATCAGTCACTGTTTTGCTTGACGCAGCTGTTGTGTTTCTACGGTACACCGCTGCTAACCCAATTCGTCTTTGTGGTCCCATGGAGCCGGACCAGGGTAAGGGGATCCAAACCATGAAGTTGATGATGAATAATTCGCCTGGCTAAATATTGACCTTTCACAACACATGAGGTTACGTTGTGTTGACGTTAACAAATGTGAACGATACAGAACTTGTTGAATGGAACACAAAGGAAATCTTCCTTCTTCCACTTTGCAGTTTCGTCCACACAGAGTTCTAATAGGTGTGTGTGTGTGTTAGCGGGGGGCAGATGATTGGACATGGCATTACGGGGCTCCTGTTTTGTTGAAGTGGCACTCTGCCATTACCATGTAGTGCTTTTGCTCATCTGTGATTATGATTGATGTTTCAATTGTGTTCCAAATCGCAATTACACCGATGCACCTCTCAATGATAGCGTCCCTAAGCAAAGTGTCGCTTTGCGCTATCTCTGAAATAACCGAACCGGTTCATATACGACGCATTACCCAGATCGATGATTGATAGTACAGCACAGAGACAGCTGGCAACGCGGTGATGATCAAAGCGACTTTCAGTTCGCATTTTACTCATAGATTTTCATAACTTAAAAGAGTCATATAGTTCGTTTGTTCCTTTGTGTTTCAAATTTTGTACTTGTCGAAAGGAACAATCCCTTTGATCAGAGTAATTGTTCGGAAGTTGTCGCTAATCAGTTGGACAAGATATGCCCTGCCTTTAATCGGGATCAATAATTTATTACAGTGTTCACAGAATTCTGCCACCGGCCCCTATCGTGCGCTAAATGAATCGAGTCCTCACTCACATTACGTTCCATTATGATCAGTTTTAATATCATCCTCTGGTCCATGCATAGATCAGCCAAGTTGTTTCTTCCCTTTAATGTATCTAGCCAAAGCTCTGAGTCCATTTTTTATATCCCATGCATGATACATGCCACGCCCAATTCGTGATCCTTGATTTAGTCGCCCTAATAACTTCTGATGAAGAGCACATAGTATGAACATGTACATAAATGTAGTGTACCATATAGGCTTGATATAAAAGGGATAAAGAAGGAAGTTAAAAATTATCTTAATTAAATTTAAATGACATTTTAACAGTGAGCAAAGTTATATTTAATAAATCTAAGTTCAAACTGATTAATGTTAATAATAAGTCACCGTGCAACAAACGGATCTGTTTAAAATAACTGCTGTAAATGAAGTAGTAAAATGGATAGTTATGGGAAAGGCGACCCTGTCAAAAGGGGAGTTCGCCCTTCACTGCCAGTTCAGATCGGCTCTATGGCCCGCTCAGCCATCTATCAAATATGTATGTAGTATGGTTTTCTTTCCTGTCCGTTCTTACAAATTTGCCATCCGACTTCACTCGCCTTTTCTACACCAAGCTCACAACATGTCTAAGATCCACCTGAATGTTATCCTGGCATATACTTCTCCGGCTTTCCAGTGGACACGATTAAAGAAATAACGAATGCCACACTCGTAACGAAGTAAAAAATTATACCTTGTGTAACTAGATGGCTTACCGAACCCGAAGGTTCATCACCGAATTAATCAAACCCCTCCACTGGACCCTGTCCTGGGCCAACAAAATCCAGTCTCTTTGAACTCCTATGTCCCATAGATCCCGCCTGAGATTATCTTCCCATCTACGTCTAGGTCTCCCAAGCGGTCTCTTTCCCTCAGGCTTCCCAACATGAATCATCTCATTATTCTTGACTTAATCACGCTGACAATATTGGGGGAAGAGACAAATTTTTAAGTTCGTCATTATGTTTGGTAATTTTTACGTAACAATGCTGTTTTGTACGGTAAAAGTTGTTAGCCTCACTCCCAACCCCCAAGCTGAAGAACCACCCATCGTCAGCTGTCAGCGATTGCTTATTCAATATATTCGAAACTAACAACCATAACTGGAGGCTGTTCCTCTATCTGCAACCTGAGGATGCGCCTTGCCTTGGCGACAGGGACCCACCAAACACGGGAGATAATGCCAACCATTTTTATAAAATGTATGAAGAGGCTTTTGAAAAAAAAAAATCAATAGCATAGCCTGTTTATCGTTGAAGTATTAGGAATTATAATTCGATTTTTTTCACGAAAAACAATCTCACATAAAATTGACTGAAAATCCGTTATGGTTTCAAGAGACTAATATGTAACAGACAATCGGACGTTGCCTTGTGAAATAACTCATAGGTCTCCAGGTAAATTTTATAACCAATTAATAGTATTTTTAGGTTGTGGAACAGATAGAAGCAGCCCTAAAAGAAGGAAACTAATTATTTGTGCATTATAAATAAGTTGACCAATGTCCGACTTACATTTTTCTTAGGTATAATTGGACTTTCATTTTCATAAAATTGTATTATATTTGTGTTCTAATAATTTTAGTTAACGTAACGTAGGATGTGGACTTACACAAGCATTATGAATTGTAACATCGAATGAAATCAAATTATTTTAAGCGTTTGTCTCTGCCTAGTACTGGACAGGAGAAATAAAATATTAACGGTTTTGGGTTCATCCTGTTATCAGCACATATATTTTCCCCATTCAATCCACTGTGGTTGTTTCTGAAGCAAACGTATTTTTACTTCGGTTTTGAGTACAAATGTCACATAAATTTTTCCTACCCCTGTTAACTTCTTTGCTTCCCCTCCGCCCACGAACACCCCCCGATATCTGTTCCCTTCCCACCGCACACCTGCTCCTACAATTCCCCCGCCCCCTGCTCCAATTATTCTTCAGTTACTTAGATGGACTTGCGTGGACTTGTGTCGTGTGTGCGTTACCGCGTCCGAATATATCATTTACATTAAGTTTCGTGATATTTTGTGTGTGTTTGTGCAACAGTGAGAGGTGAATATTTTAGTAATCATGATCTGTTTCAAAGCATAGGCCTATACGAAATTTTTCCCTGCTAGTTCATGATGTAAACTTGTGTCAAAACATAGTGTGTTGCTAAGGGATATAAAGCTGCAAAGAAGGATTACCAGCAGCAACGTTTTATGTGGATCTCAGCATCGACAACAGGATCAACGTGGACACCACTACCACCACCAGCAAAGCAGAAGGTATGAAATCTGTTACTGTCCTCCACTTGGTTGGTATTTCAGTGCCTCGACAAAGAGTCCATTCCCACATTTTGTCAAGGTTAATGGGGAGATGCCATGTAATTCTGTCGTATAAGGCTGCGTACCTAACTACAAACAGTAACTGTACAGGACGTGAGGTTTTTACGGTAATGGTGATGCCGAAGTATATCTTCTGGGTTGTGACGTCGTGTCAACTAATAGATGGATACTAAAGTTTCGAACAAGCATGCTGTCTCCATCTTCAGGGCTGAAAAGCTTTTTAGATGTACATCTTATAAGACCAGGATAATATCTTGGCCGGATATAAATCACCCACTTCTCAACACCCCCGTTTCAGTTCTGAAAATGGAGACGGTATGTTTCACGGAAACGTTAACATCCACGGTTCACACAGCGTCATGTCAGAAGAACAACATCTACAGCTGTACAGATCACTAAATACAAATCTGATAATATACCTGCTCCATTTTTAGTTTTAATGTACGCGGGATATATTTTTTACGATTTGAGAATAAAAAATAACGGATGTTAGAGGTCATCGTCAAGCATTGTGTACGTTATACTAGTATCTGAAAACTGATAGAGAAAAGTAATTTTACATTTCGAGAGATTTTAAATGTTTACATGATTTGTTTAAAAGTGTACGTATTAGGGAAATACTTGTGATTCGACTATAGAAGCTTAGTCATCCGTCTCTGATCGTGGGAAATATATCTGTCAGAAGTCTCCACGTACACCTGTAGCTTCCCCTAACTACAGCCAATCACAGCAGGCTGCTTTCCTTGTATTCCTCTCCGCCTCAAACGTCGCCAGCCACTCAGGGATGTACAAGAACTAGGAACATTTAGTTTTAAAAGTCTGAACATGTGCTTCATACGCTGTACCATGCAAAAAATAAGCTCCATTAGAAAACATAAATCAGACGTAGAACCACAAATTCACTGCTACAAATGCCTGAGAAGGAAATCATCCTGGTGTAGCAGTAACATTTGTATTCCTAACAGATTGCCGGCTGCAGTAAGGGATTCCTGCGTCTCACCAGGCAAATACAGGCACAGTCATAACTTCTAGGTTGTTGCGCCGTGCATTCCGATAGATGTTTACCGACGTTTCAGTGGTGCTTACTGCCTCCATCATAGGCGCTGCAAATCAGAAGACAGGCATCTTCATAGTCGCTGCATTGTGAACCTCAAATCTCACTTAGGATACGTTTGTATTTGTTGAGCTACAGTTACGAACATTCTTTCTATTCAAAATTGGTGTTTACGTTCTTTAGACTATTTTGGGAAAACAAGTTATAGTAGTTGTCAGTTCGTCACTGCTGATTCATCTGTCGTCATCGTTGCCGTAGTCATTATCATATCATCATCATTATCATTAGTAATCACTAGACACGAAAGAACAAGTCATATAAAACAAAATGAAGTATTGTAGACACAAAGTTGATGTTCCTTTTACAGAATACTCGTGGAATGTGAAATCCGAATAACTTTATAATTACGTAATTAGGAAATCTATAAGAGTATTTGCTACTTCACTCAAAATTTACCTAATTCTGTAAATTTTTTACGTTATTTGGGAAGGTTTTATTTATGTTCTTAATAGCCTCGAACAGATGTAAGTTATTGCTAAAATATAATAATAAATTTGAAGTCACGTCTTATATAAAATGGCTGTTTTCTGGGTTGTAGCACCGTGTAATCTGATAAAAGTTTATCAGCGTTTTAGAAGTGTTTGCTGCAATTATAATCAGGACGATGAGTACTAGAACTATGAATTTACGGTAAACAAAAGGTAACAAGTGATTTATTTTATTTAGTGTTCTGTCTGACGACAGGTCCATATGAACAGGATCCTTCCATCCTTTTCTCGGACTGAGACCTGTTCATATACGTTCTTGGCAGATGATCCAGAAGTGGTTTGCCATTGCCTTCTTCTGTGTGTGAATGGAGTAATTGTTGGGATGCCACGGAGAAACCGGGGAAGCCCCCGGAGGAAAACTCCGTGTTGCCTAGACCACGGCCTTGCCCAACACAAGTTATAAATTCGGGCACCGCCGGGGATCGAACCCGGGACCCCAGGATTACAAGGCAAGCGTTCTAACCCTAGACCACCGTGGCGATAACAAGTGATAGAGATATTTAATGGTATCCGAGATTTTTGTGTTCTCTTCGACCAATCTGTATCACTTTAAATAGGACACTGCTGATTATTTGCAATTAGTCTCATAATTAGGTGTAAGGCCTAATCATCTACATCTCATAAGAATAATATGAAACCCCGCAATGCACTGAACTATGAAATTATTCATCCAGTTTACTGAACATTTTCATCCTGCCACAAAGCGTCGATTGTCTTTAACAGAATTAGCCGTCACGGACAGCTGACACGTTCTCCATCTTTGAAATTGCCCTGAGGTTAACTCTTCGTAAAACAAGAGCAGAAAGCAACAGGGGTTTATAGACATATATAGGTCTATATTTTCCAGAAGTTTTCTTCGTCAATTTACATAACCAATTAGTCTTAATGCCCATTTCTATATAGCTGGAAAATTGAAACCACTTTGAATACCTAGGCGAGTAGATGAGAGGGTAATATTAACACATTTTAAATAAAAATCATATAAAAATATTAACTAAATCAGAATAGGGTCATATGATTTTGGTTTTGTAGCGACAATGTAAATTTCTCGTCTGTAAAAGCAGGAAATTTATTAAACAGCGAAATAACTATCTATTGCTGAAATACGTGCAGTAGGCCTTACATGAAAGCACAAAGTGTTTATGATTAATGAAATTTGTCCAGTTACATAACCTCTAATGTCATTTTTCAGGCTCGTACTAGTCACATAGTCCACGGTAGACAAGCGAAACACTGCACACTTATTACGTCAATTATTTACGGAAATGAAATCATATCGATTCGGTATTATTATAATCGCTACTAGGCCTGTGTGTAATCTTTTTGTAGCCTTGTGTTTATGTAAAATATTAAGTGCATCGAAACTTTTTGCAACCATGTTTAATCATTTTGCCAAGTGTAGTTTATTTTATAAATTCTTTGCGCGAAATAATGACAGTGTACGCATAACGTGGACGCCATGTCTATCGTCATGAAAATATTATAACATAAAATATATGCCTCGTCCAAGTATAAAAATATTTGTTTAACGCCATTTGACGTGTGAATATCAACGAACCAGAACAAATTAATACATGACAGCCTTTATATGCTGTAAGATAACTTTAATGTGATTTGTTTGAAGGATTAAAAATCATATTGAACGGATTAACTGTAAATTCGAACGCACTTTTAGATTTTATTATAAATAACACAGACGAATAGTGTGCCTGCAGTGGAGGAAAATGCAATGTAATTAAATGAATTTGTTCCGTGTTACTTTTGACTTAATTTTTAAAATTAATGACGAATGAAGGTGCAATTGATAAGAGTAGGAAAACTTTAATTACATTGTAGTGAAAATAATTAAATTTGATCTATGTTTGTTTCCCGATGTCAAAGAGAAATGAAACTTTTGAGTCAGTAACATATGCACCGTGCCTATAATCTTACGTCATGCGCGTTAAAACATAACACAATACGAATGCAATTTTTATCAATCTTTTATGGATTCAAAAGTCTTGTAAAATATTGTTACATAATGATTTAAATTTAATTTTATTGTAAAATACAGACCAATTTCTAGACTCTATTGTTCCTTAAGGGACCTTGAGATTCCATGATATCGTGTTCGAACGAATTAAAAAAAATAATTTTTATGTATTTTCATGTAATTTATTTGTAAATTATGCTCAGTTAGCGAGAATCAATTTTTTTTAAATTAATTGTTGCATTTTTCCCACGAGGATTTCCGTTTCACGACCGCTGTGAAATAAACCTATCATGCACCCATGTAGAAATAATTCCCGTCCCCTGGTTTGTGGGCGCCTGGTAAAGGTCACTTATTTTATTCAATTCGAGGATTTTTTAATACGAGGAAAACAGACACATTTGACTTGTTTTGGTTACTATAACATCAGTCTGTTTCTGATACTTTAAGTTGCATGTAATAGATTACAAAAAGAAATGTTACTGGAGCAGATAGCCGTTTTAAAAGGCATTTTGCAGACATAATGAATTATTCGAGCACAGATTTGTAATCTGAGAAATGTATAAATGTTATCACGTCTGTGCTTACTTTGTTTTTAATGCATCGCAAATTATCAGATTGCTGAAAAAGCCTCGCGTGTCTGTTGACTACAGACCTACCTCACACACCGTAATGCCTTGAAGTCTGAGGTAGATTAAAAGTATTTGGCAGGCAATTCAGAGCTCGACGTTCTGTTGTATTTATCTCAGGCCTTTTATCACGCACAAACAGCGATAGCTGCCCGAGTCACGGCATTCTTGCATTGACTGTTCAAGCCCAGGAATGTCTTTCTTAAGTTTAAGTAGTTTGTATTTTCTGATTTATTTCAATGGCGCGTGGAATAATAAGGTAACTTCTAATGATAGATTTAGGATAACACGAACAGAAATGTTTTGGCTTGATTATGGGAGCAATTTTGCTTTTCGTGCTTGAAGAGTGGCTGATTATTGCATTATTTAACGACACTCTTTTAAAAATCATCGAATGTGGTTGTAAGGTTATCGTATATGGCGTTTGTGTTACGATTTGGTAAAAATATCCTGGTTATCGTCTTGAGAGTCGGAGGAAAATTATAGGAAGCCTTTGATTGGATAGCTCCTTCACTTATAAAAATTATAAACCTTTAGTCTACCTGAATTCTTATGGCACATATGCCCAGATTAAATTGTTATATTTAATTGTAGAATATTATTCTGAAAACACGTAGATTAAGAATTTCCACTTGCTTTAAGGTAAATAGAGAATCATGGTTACTGTATATTTAATCCTGAATCTTCTCTGTAATGGGTTATAGAAGTACAGAACACGACTGTGACTAACATTAGAGGTTTAAGGTCTCAGGAGAAGAGGTTCTGGGTTAATGAAGTTACAGGCATCTTTACTGTTGAGAACGGTAGTTCCATAGTATTAAAGGATTACTTACGCGGAATATTGGGTATTTACCCTGCGTCTCAGAGTATCTGAAATGCTTTAAAGAAACGTAATCAATTAGTAAATGTGGTGTATTAAAGAATGTTTTATTGCAAGCCAATTTATTCGTGTTGTGCATATGTTAATTATATTTATTTGTGTTAATTTTATGCACCAGTAAAATTAATTCATAATTTTATATTATATAACGTATATATTTCTGTACTTGTCTGTTAATGAACCTCAGAGGGCACGTACATGAAACATAATACGTATTGACTTATTGAGAAATTGACTTTTTAACTTTTTATAGAGTTTCGTCCTGCGTAGTGAAATTCTGTCGTCATTTGTATGGAAGAATAAATGATAATTGAAGTATTCATCGTTGGTCTTCGGAAGCTGGTTGACTAAACATAATATCTAATTTAGTTCGATAATTGAATCGATTGGCAGCAATTAATTGGAATCTGAACTTACTGAAATCTTTTATTCTAGGAATTTCCACAGAACGACGTTTATATATAAATTTATATTCTGATGAGTGTGACATTTAATTAACTCTGTCCTTTAAAACTCACTTGATTATGACATGTTGATCTGAAAACCTTTGTGCTCAATAGGTTAGGAAAGTCGACTTGAATGTTCAGTAACCATATATTTGCTACCGGTTTTACAACCCAGTAGACCAACAGCGACATTTTCACCACCGTGAGAATCTCAAATCTTTTACGAATATTAGAGGTGTATTTTCTTCACTATTATTAGGAGCTCGAGTTGCCTTCAATAGATAATGCTTCTCAGAGAACGAGGAAGTAGAGGACTTAGTGGATCCTATGTAAAATAGCGCTCGCATTCTGTTAGATGTATTACTAGATCGGTTGATCGGATTTAGACCAAAATCTGATCCCTGTTGGATACTTTTATATTTTCACAAGGTTAGATAATATGGAATATATTTTCGTGCTGTCGTTTAATTTTTTTTAATCTGTTGGTGTTATCACAGAATATACATTCCTTAAGAAGGAAACTTGACATAATAAACTTACTTTTAATTGGAAATCAAAAATTCATGTTACTACACCAATGTCAGTTTATGAAAGGATAAAAATAAGTAGAGGAGTTAAATACGAGATTCTGAATATAACAACAGACGATTTGAGGTTTCACAACGGTGAGTTTGAAGATTTCTGTCTTGTGGGTTTTTGCGCTGTATAGTATGGTAGATGTTTACGAACGTTTCAGAGGTCATACTGCCTCCGTCATCAGGGCGAAATTATTTGTCGTTAAAACGGACACACAAACATATACAAAAGTTTACAGTGAAAAAGTACAAAATATTCTTTATTTAGAGTTATTTCACATTTTCGCGCGCTTAGGTGTTTTTCTTGGAGATGTTGGTTATAGCACGTTGCTAGTATGAAGTAAATTTTAAAAGAAGTTTTGTTTCAATCATATGCAATACTTCTAGTGAGATCAGTCTTTCCAACTCCGTGATTCCATGTGCCGTTCTGTACCTGTGATATTCACCTTCCTGCAACAGGTGTTGGATATGATTTTTTTCCACACTCGGATCCGGATTCTCGTCCTTTTATATCCACCCCAATACTTTTCTTCCACGTCAATCTGTCCCCCCCCCCCGAATTCGCCCTATTTTTTAGATTGCATTCATACGACTTCCGGTTCATATGACTTTTATCGCCGACACATCTACATGTTAGCTTATCCTTCCCTTTATCTTGCTTGCATCATCTCATCTACCATAATACCTGATTTTTTTTAGCATGAAATGAAATTTTAGACACAGTTTCGTCTGTCATACATGACATATTGAACTGAATACATAAGAACCTCATTTTCTGGGGCGTGTGATTTGTATGCATCCTCACTTCGGTTTTCGGAAATCAGCTCCGTAGAATATTAAAGGTTTGTCAACGTTTCGGCAAACACTGCAGTTGCCATCTTCAGGATGAAAGACGAAGTTACACATTAAACTTCAAAAGAAGAAAAGTTAAGTACAAGAATGTTATTTATGTTGTGTTAAGTGTAAGTGGTATAGAACCATACGGTGGCTTAAGAGAAAGAAGTGATCTGTAGTAACATATGTTGCATTTTTTATTACTCTGATAGTGAACGAGTCTTAATTTTACTCATTTGCTAAGAATGTGTTAGCTTCGGATTCTACGTAGCGTCGAATGCGTGCAGTCATCATCGTCGGAGACATAATTATCATACTGCTGAAATTAATGTTATTATTAATCTTATCATATTGTAAATATTTACTGTAAGAATTGTAATATAATTACACCCAGTGAAGTTATTTACTGTAGAGCAGATAACCAGAGTTCGATTCCCGACTCGGTTATTGAGAAAGTTTTCTCTTCACCATTCTATTCCTCCCAACCAGATCTTATCACTCACCCCCTTTCATAACCGAGTCTATGAATGTATGCAGCTTCACTTCCATGTCTCCACACGACTTAAAGTATTGTTCTGAATCACAGTAATTTATTGTAAAAGGCAATTATGTAAATTCAAAGCAATTTTTTTCTTTTTGGAAGACGTGAGTCGAGAAACGAATGTTGGCTACTGTAATTTGCAAGGTATTGTACATGTCATTGCTAATTTGGAGTTAGCAGAGAGCTATTTTGCTAAATAATGATTTAGCGAACTTATTTACGCGTATGTGATCACACGATTCCACTTATTATAATCCGTAGAGTTTCCCTAGTCTCTTATATGTAATATACTTCTAATTGTATCATTATTAACACGCACCGGTCTTCAAAGAGCTCTCCGATTACAATATTTTATGTATGCCTTATATCTCCCATTCGTGCTGCGTGTCCAGTCTATCTAATTCTTTTTATATCACGGGGAATATAACATAAACTGCAGTACTGCAGGTAGATAGATTTACCTGTCAAAGGAAAACTATGTATCACGGTGGGTAAGTTAAATATGAGTTAAATTAAACCTGGATGTATCTAATTAAAGATGGACACACCAGAGAACAAATTTTATTCGATACCAAGACGCGACTTTGAATTTGCATACGTCATCTTCCATCACTCGGTTTTATCTGTGGCACTCCTAGCAAATTCCAGTTCATAGCATGACTTTCTTTCATATATTTCATAAATTTAATAAAAAAACTGTTTCTGCCGTGTGTCGAACGAAATGAAATAGACCATTGGCTGAAGGAAAGTCATGTTATAAAACTGGGCTGCTAGAACAGGCCAGTTTGTGGGGTTTAATAGGCGCCGATAACAGAGGATCCTACCGCGAAGTAAAGTAAGTTTCTGTGTTTGTTGGTTTACACAGCAGCAGTATTGGCCTCTAGTTTCCTTGATTCTTGTTTTTATTATCTCAAATCTACCTTCCTCATGCCACAGACATAGAAGTTTCATTGCTTTATCCTGAAACCATTATTTCTGTCAGTTTTCCAATTTAGTTGCAGTTGGCTATAAACAGATTTCTATACAATGTTTTATTAAATCTTTTCACTTTTGTCGCTTTGTAGTAAACAGATCGCGGTGTTATGATTTGTTGACGTTTTATTTGTACGAATATAAACGTAAACGAGTAGAGTTCGAGTCTGTGTAGAGGCAAAATTTGTCATAACGTACAGTTTGTGTGAGGTCCACCCAGACACCTGTCGATTAATTAAGTGCGGTCGAAACGTAAAGCTGACCACTTACCTTTACTTAAAGTAGAAGCTGAACATGCTTGGAGACTTACCTCCTCTCACCTCTTGCTTAAGTGCAGGGTCTTTAACTTACGATTTATTTCCTTAATTCATGTGCATTTTCCGCTGATTGATTAGTACTAAGGCACTAGGTTTCAAAATGTCGTGCTTCTTTATCAGTTATGTTTATTACGTTACTGGCCCACTATTTTCTTACAAACTTTATCCAGGTGACATAATTCACGCTTTGAAGCCCTAATGAACTTTAATCCACAAACTTTAATTGAAACATCAGAAGTACAGTTGTTAATTTTTGATAGGAAAGTTTGAAAATTATTTAATAAATAAATTAAAGTGTAGGGTAACACTTTTTGTTCCCTAATGATAATACTATTAACGAATTTGGTCTCAAAAGTCTGAAAATGATCTCCGCTAAAAACAGGAAGCTTGGAATTATCTTGAAACCTATCGGGTGCTAATATAGTTGAAAGATTTATCGCAAACTTGATCACTATTCCTGCGGATTATTTTTAAGGAATGTTATGAGAAGCACAAGAAAGAAAAACAGAGTCGGAGTTTATGTAAGATTTGAGGTTTTCACAGCAATGAGTATGAAGATTTCTGTCTTCTGGTTGTTGCGCTGAAGACAGAAATCTTCAGAGTGGGTGTTACCCTCATCTCTGATTTAAAATAGGACTTGCGTATATTTCTTGATACTTTGTTTAAAATTTCAAATCCAGTGTAAGAGATTTTTCCATGTCTTTAAAATAGCAGGTGGAAGGATTTTATATGATGATGGCGATAAAAATATAATAAATCATCATAGAATTTTCAACATTGGTTTGGCAGTATAAAAACTGTTATCTGTTAATGATGAATGAAGAATTCTTGTTGAGAAAATTGAGCACTTGAGTTTCAGGATAAATGTTATTCTTCTTCTAGGGAAATAGTTGACTCGTACTGTAGCAGTTTGACTTTGATTAATTAGAGCAACAAATAATGCGAGAGGTTACTATAGCACTCTCAAGATGTCAGTGTTTCAACAGTTCTTTTCAAAGTGGCGACAAGTGAATAAGACATTCTACTCTCTCTCACGAGTAAACTTCATTCTAGTTAACGTACTCCGTAATTAACATTTGTCTCCATTTCCAAATCAGACAGGGCACTGTGTAACTTAATTATTCTCTTAGTGCCACCCACATCTATAAGTCTCGTTCTTGAATTGTTTGGCCCAATTCAGATTGGTACTCCTTTATTTTGCTAGTCACGTGTTTAAGAGAGAATCAGTCTCACTGAGTTTCTAAGGTATTTCATCTCACGTAGCGGTAGTATTCAGTTACGCCCACATCAGTCGGCTGTAGATTTAATGAGGCAGTGATTCTTACTTAAGCGTTCATAATTTTGTTTATAGAGATTATAAAGATGATTTTCAAGCAAGTACCACATGAGGACTGTAATTTCAGTTTATTAATATTTTAACACCAAGAACTGGCTCGAACCTAACTTTGAAAGTATAGGTGGGTTATGGGATCTAACGCCGAACTGTCTAACGCTTATGATAGCTCTAATAACCAGATGACCATCTGTTACCTGCAGTGTGCCATATCCCTCCATTGTTGCTAGTATTATCCTTGTTGGGCTAGCCTATAATGTAACCTATAACGACGTTGTGGATGGAGAAGGTGTAACTACCGCTGTGATGTATGTGTACCCAAACCTACGTATAAACACACAATGGGCGGTAACGGGTGTTTCATAATATTTCGATTAACTTTCATGTGAAATCCTGTTATTACAATTCTAATTTTCTTATGTACTTACAGGGGTTAATATTAATACATTATAAGCAGCTAACTCCATGGAGTACAGTCCTTGAGAAATTAGTAGTCGCTCAGATAGTCGTGAAATTTCCTGCCATTTATATAACTCAAACGTTTATTGCTGTGTTCACAGGATCCTGACACTAAAACTTTATTTGAACCAGTTGGATTCAGTATACTCCCTCGCACTATTAATATAACTCTCATTATTATACTCGCCTTCACATTAAGTCTTCATTTCCTTTAAGCTTTACCGCTAAAGTGGTAGAAGCTTTGTCTGCTGCATTTACCTGATGATCCCTAATAATAGGCTATATATAATTAATTAATGGGATATTTTGATGTGTATAGCATAGTCATGGAAACAATAGCCAGGGTACTATTATCAGGAATATCGTCTGCATGTTTCTGTTGCAAAAGGTGTTGAGATGGAAAGGTGAAATGACATGAGGTTCAAGCCAAGCTTGACGAGAAGGGTAGTGCCCGCCGGGACTACTTTCATGGTTGTACGTGCTTCTCAGCTGACGTATAGAAATCCTTCCATCGATTTTCAAAGGTCAGCAGTATATTAATACGGCGCGGGTCAACGCTACACGGTACACTTTAAACAAGTGACAATAGACACAGTAAAAACGATTGATTAATAATGGAACATTGTAATATTCGATATTTCGTTTTAATCTCTAACTTAAAATAAATGATCTTATTTTCTTTGTGTCCGAAATTTGTCTGTGAGAATATTTGTATGTAACAATCCGTATTCCGGTAAGTTTAAACCGATCAGAATCGGAAGCTAAAATCTAAACTGATCCAGCAAAAAAAAAAAATCCCTATAATAATTCACAGTTTAATAGTAGATATTGCATGAATTTATCAGACTGGGAGTGGAAGAAATGAGATGGAAGGCGAATGTGGCTCACATACGATAGATTAACTCCATAAAGCACAATATATCTTGAGGAGTTAATAGTAAGATCACCTAGTTAAACAATTAACCGTCTTTAATGTAACTTGATATTTCATTACCGTGACCACCAGAGGCCGCTGCTGGTTCCTACCCTGAGCCACATGAATCCAGCTCACACACTCTAATCCTATTTTTTCCCCTAACATATTTTAATATTGTACTTCCACCTTCCCTCGATATTCAGTGATCTCTTCTCTTCAGTCTGTAAAACCAAATCTTTGTACGAATGTATCTTTTCCCTCTGGAAAACCTAGGCTTAGCAAGGTGGATAATATTAAAATTTGTCTTAAACGTAAAGATATGGTGTTATGTACTGTATTCTTGTGGCTCAGAATAATGGCAAATGGCGGGTTATTGTAAACTCAATGCTGAAACATTGGATGCCACTAGTTCAATGACTGTTAGACTATTAGACCAAATAGAAGGAATAATATTCAATAAATTAATAGGGTAGTTAGGTATTGTATGGTAATTCTGACGGAGAGAATTTAGGGAAAAGTTTTCAACTTAGAGAGAAATTATCTATTTTCATGGTGTACGTAATGATGCTGTATATCACGCTATATGATTAATTAATAATGAATTGGAAAGGATGTTAAAGAATTCGTTCGTGGCCTATTTTAGAGCACTGTTCCGGCACTTTCCTGGAGGGACTGAGAAAAACCACCAAACCCCAGTCATTATAGCCAGTATCAGATTTTTAAACATGGTAACTTCCGGCGTTAAATAAATAACCGACAATATAACCAGAGAGTGTAATGACTTCTGTCAAATATATTTTGTGCACTATTATATTTGTCTGAAGAGGGAAGCTATTTTGGATGTACTTTGCAACGTTGTTGCAATATGAGCTACAGACCTAGTCTCTGCTTAATATTGGACCGATTCTATTATTGAATTCTTCCCGTGGGTGGACAGCGCCTGCTCACCAGATGTGTACCTTCCTCAAATAGCCGATGTTCCAGCGTCTTTCCAAACCTCTCGTATTAGCGAATCAGAAGAATATTGGCCTATACAGGATTTATAAGAAAATAAAATTGACGCCAGGGTAATGCCTACAATTTTATTTTAGTGTCCGTGGCAGTATATTCTTAAATGTAAAAATGTACATTTCAGGGTACTACGAAATCTAAATGTTGTTATGATTATCGAGATTAATGCATGTTTTCAGTGTTACTAGTTTCAGGACTATCTTTATGGCGTTCCCCCATCGAAGTAAATTTAAAAATGAATGATTCGTGTAGGCAAATAGTCGTATAAACCACAATCAACTCGACTGAGGACAGTTTGGATGCAATATTAGTATAATAATGTTATTTTAGTGCTTTGGTTTCAAAAACTAGACCTTTAACATCACAAACAAATTCTCCCTTGAGTTTCAAATCGGAATCTGTTGTGACCAACCAAATTATAAAAATTTGTTTTTGTAGTCTGTCTTACAATACGTTAACACTATTTTTCCACACTACACTGTCTTCCTGTTTTCCTCGTGCTCGCTTTACAAATTGGCTTTCGTTATTTCGGTCTCAAAACAAATTAAAGTGAATTTCGCTCACACGTGCAAATTAATATTCATATAGGCATAGTGCAAATAGAGATCTCTCAGGGGGCTCTCAAGATACGCCTATTCGTGTGTATTCATTTTACCATGAGTCAAGTTAAAGTTAATTAAACTTTCCCTTTCTGATATACAGAATACAATTTTCCTATATCAGGTTGAATTTAAACATGTCAAAAGACTGGAAAGGTAAACTTAAAAGTTGTTTAAGTTCATTCATTAAAGTGGCACTTAAATTCTGCTATATACAGTGAATGTAGGGTTGATGTTTACATAGTCGTATGTTTGAAGTGCCGTATATGAAGTTGAATCTGAATAGGCCGTACGATCGTGTAATTGCAAGCACGGGTTGGCCTTCATTCCAGAACTACTAAAAATCGTTCTCTTGGTGCAGTTTCTGGAAAAGATGCACGCACGCTGAAGTACGTGGCATTATGCCACATGATTTATATATTTATTATTAAGTGTCTCTGCAGTCTCGTGTATCTGTATTTAATTCTGTCTAATTTGGTCGAAAAATAATGAGTAGGAAAGATTTTGATGTAAGCGGTCGCGAACTGATTCGTTAATAATTCCGATATTTGATTGGAGAAAATACGAAAGCTACGAAAAATGTGATGCACGATAGTCGGTGACGACGCTAAAATCTGAAATGGACACCGATCTACACTGTAAAATACCATAACCTTGCTTCTCTTCGTAAATTAAGGAAAGAAATAATAATTCATAACTGACCTAAAGGTATTACTGAATTGTCTGAATATATACGCTCACGTTGACCGTAATGTAAAGTAGATTTATTGACTTTCTATATCATCATAAGTTATTCAGTTAAAGTAGAATTAATATGAAGCTACGAGGTGGAGGACATATAAAATTAATGTGGGTTAATAATAAAATTTACTGCCGACAATGAATATGACATTTTACTCGTGTGTGACTGCATTACATTTCTCAGAGTAACTCATAACTTATTCGCTTTATAATCTGTCATACGATGAATTCTGTTCGTTTGTCAGGGTTTCTAATAAAAACCGGTGGAGAGTTTTGCCTATGTGTATAAACTTATGTCACTATGACCATAAAACAAAAAGGGGTAAATTACCCTGTCGACCGCCTTTCCTAAGTATGACATTTGAAATTTCTCCCAGAATTAATGTCACATTTTTCAGACAGGACATTTTCTTTCAATGGACTTCCATTTTAATAATCGTAACCAAATATTTATAAGATAGTCATCCATCTAAAGTCACTATAATGCGTTTAATTGTCTTTTGGAGTTTATCTTTCGTCAAGGTGTCATTAAAATAACCACAAAACCTGGAGGTCCAGGTTTGTGACTAGCTCGACCAGGAGGCCATGAAGATGAAGGTAGAACCAACTTCGAATTTTTCTTACAGCATATCCATGGATACTGGCATTATTATTTAAATTAGTATCGTAATCATCGATATCATTATTATGATTTGAGTAAAAGCTTTTAAACCGAACTGTACACTGCTGTATTATCTTTCTAGAAATAAGTAGTTAATGTCATTAACTGCGACCGGTATTCAACGGAAGCTAGAAGTTGGAAAAGTCGTAAACCACGTAATGCATAACCCGACTGCGCGCAACAACGACGGCACGCAGAAGTCTGCTGTTCGTAGTTCCTAGGAAGCGCAATGGTGAGCGCTAGTGTACTATTCTTGCATTGGTAGCGGTACCAAGCGGGTAAAATTTCAGAGTGAGCTGTGTCCGCGCATGCAGCGGGTAGGTGGAAGTAAGTGCACATGTGCGAAGGAGAAGGTGATACATTTTGGCCTCTGGCGGTAAGTTCAGGCTGGGCCTCAGTCACGCAGCAGCAGTGCAATGTGGTGGTAGGTTGCGAAGGGCTTCTGAGGGCAAATCGGGTCGGAGCGGTGTTGTATCGGTGTTAACACTAATCTGTATCCAGTCTAAGTCACCATTTGTAAGGAATTAATTCGAAATTTATATAGTAGGCTAGATGTTGTTATTGTAGTGTACATTTACAATAAAACGCTGTGCCATATTCGGTTTTAAAGTTGGCGTGTATCGTTGTCATAAATTAACCAAAGATTCTGACGTTATCAAGAAGTAATACGTGTGATTTGTGTGTAATTATACGCGTGTTAAACCAGAGTTAATCTTCATTGCCGCACGAAACTTTCTGACTTCATATCAGACTAATTTATAATTCTGTTTTTTTTTTGTATAATTCGAATGACCAGTGTGTGATTTTGACTCAATAAGGGCCTACGATAAAGGAAAAAAAGAGCAAAGAACAAAGAAGTAACACATTGGTTATAAAGTAATGTTACTGAACTTATGACATGTGCGCGTAATAACTTAACTGAACAGTGTTTTGCGTGATGGACTTAAAATTGATCTACTAGACAGGAAAATATATACGTCGTCAAAATGAAACTGACAGGAAGAAGTTTCCTTGACATCCTGCTCGTGAGCCAACTCATATGTCATCTCTCAACGCTGATACAAGGTAATTATATGAATATCACCAGGCTAGTATACACAAGATATTTGCTCTGGACCAATGTTAAGACACGCCCCTTTTAATCTTACGAGTTTTCGTCGCTCCGAGAAGAAATGTGAACACCACATACGTGATATTCAGATTGGGCTCAGTAATTAAATCAAATTTCGTGTTTGGTATCATTTTAATGTGTTACTAAATAGAGTTTTGTAATTAAAACAGTATTTGTTTTCCTTCTATTTTAAATTTAGAAATAGTACAACTGTCTATTCTACAAAAGCGTAATTAAAAAATCCCATCTCATAAGTGATATTTGCCTATATTTTGTCACTTAATGCTTTCTAATTTTTTACTGTTTGTCGAATTTGAAACACAGTATTGGCATATTGTTTTAGGTCGAAATTCTCTTTTTCAAACGACATTAAGTATTTTGTTACTTGAAACCAGGATTCAAGACGCTCAGTCGTCGCCTCAGGTGACAATGAGGGTAATCGAGTTAGTACGGATTGAAATTTGTTTGCACAGTTCGTTCAGAAGGTGCAGAACTGACCTAGCGCTTTCAGATGGCGCTGATATGTACCACTGATTCCGAAATTAATGTTACTGGATACAAAAATATGTAGCATAGTTTTCCACGCTACTAGTCATAATAAATGGTATCACGTGTGTTGTGATATACGTAATGAAGTAAAAAATAACACCGGAAATGAAACGATTAACCAATTGGGGGGGGGGGGGTAGCGAAATAGATTTACAACTATTTCATTGGCGAATACAATATTGTCCAATATATCGCTTTAATTAAGTGCTTATTAGCTAATGTACATTAATTCTAAAGAAACGTGGAAGGTGACGTGCAGTGTAGTTATTTTTATGTGTGACAGTTTTATTTTTATAGAAAGGCTTATTAGTTTGGTACGATATTCCAATTCGACGTAATGCAGGTGTATACTCATATGTACCTGGACCGTAATCGAATATGTTGGGACACGTACGGACATATGTAGATCGATTCGGAGTAAAGGTGTTTTCCAGTTTCGTGCTTACCCACCTCAATTACTGAGCGTTTGTCAAGATGTTGATGTTAGAAACTGCCTGAGATTGATTGAACTATATCGTTAAAATAAACGAATGTTTTGTAATCTTCTTTTATTATCAGAAATAAGACCTTCGACGTTGAAAAATTTTTACGTAACGCCAAGGACTCGTACTTAATAGCATTTTTAAAGAAATATTATCTTATGTAGATCTGCTCCGAATATGGTTCTGACGTTTTATAGTGAATGCACACGTTGAAGTAATTACGTATGATTATACTGGAACGCTGTTTAATTTGTCATATTATTAACTGTCTGTTTACAACAAATTATCACTTTATTTCTTCGTATTAAGATCACATAATTAAAAAAAATCTGCGCGATAATTTGTTGTGCAAAGACGGATAATAATCACTTATAAATATATGTTTATGTTCCATAAGACAATTTACTTATTACATAGTTCTGTTGAATAACTAATCACTTCTGACGAGAAGTCACCCCTGCACAATCTACAGATTCTCGCCCGTTAATTAACCCTTCGTTAGGAAGTTACTGTTACCGAACCACAAAATCCATAATTTATTTACATCCCAGGGCAGTTCGGTTCTAATTATAAAATTATTTTCCTAAGTCGCGTTTATATGTTGTTCTATGATGCATTTTTTCGACTGGTCTGCAGTTTCAATTCAATCAATTTTATTTATTTAAGTGTTTACCAACAGCAAGAAGCCAGTAACAGGCAAACACTGATGATACATACATTAATAATGAAAAATTTTACACGAACAGATTAACTAAACATATACATGTACAGTATTAAATATAACAGTCAAAAGTTTGCCTACAGGTATAATAATTCAATGCAATTCTTTATTTTAACGCGCTGATTCAACAGCTGCAGGACCAAGTTCATAATAATAATACACAGGAATTACATTTTGGCAAGTTCCTTTCTAGGCCAACATGTATGGACCAGGGAAGAAGTGTTTATGTTAGCTTGAACACTCCTAGTCAGATGTGAATTTTACTAAGTCCACAATATACGTTTTAAAAATTTCTGGAGATGAGTTCTCACCAGTGCACGTCATTTGGTAATCTATAATGGTGATCTACGTTTCCTGGGACAAGATTCCGTTCTTATCAAATTGCCCGACAGTTGCAATCACGCAACGTCTTAAAACTTGGTCGCGTCCCTGTGACGGGTCCACAAATTAACGTAACTTACGTGCAGTATCTTAGTGTTAACTGCGCAGAGTGAGATGGAATAAACACAAAGTTATAATTACCGCTACTCATCATCTGACTTTTACTGACGGTCGCTGGGGAAGTGGCGCTGAATAGCTTCTTAAGGTCAAAGTTCCAGGTGGGGTGCGAAGCGGGCTGAGAAACCTGAGCTGTAAAAAAGTATTGCGGATAAATCTTACGATTAAATTGTTAGAATTTTGAGACTGACTTTTGTCAGCTGTTTAGCTTATAAATATTTTCACGCTGCTTTAGGTAACCGACCACACACAGGAGTGTATAAATACAATAGTGGACATTGTACATTGTTTTAGTGTATTTAGTATACACGACGTTTTGGAACATGGCCCTGTCCCCGTCTTCAGTTGATTTCTTGTCATTAAACCGACGATTTCTTCCGTATTTTTAGTGATACAGATAGAGATCGAACTCTAGAACTTTCGAATATGAGGATAGTACGCTAACCACTAGCATTAATTTAGTATTAGTAAAAACAGTAAGTAAAAACAAATAATAAGAGTGAAAAAGTAGGAAATAATATAATAATTTGAGTACAGCTTATTTTAAGAAAATCCCGGGGGAAGAATAAGTACTTCGCCAGAAAGAAATGATTGCAGTGGTAATGAAATAGATTTGAATAGATTTTATTTTATTCGCGTGAGTGTGGATCCCTATTCACACTGGAGCAATCCACTGACAAGAATAAATATGTAATACGCACAGCGTCTTTCATTATGTATAAGATTTTATGCAGACTTGAAAACGACGCTTTCTTCTGGAAACAACATTGTTATCGATTAAAAGAGACGAGTCTTGAGGACAGCGCTGTTCACTTTGAAGCACGACGTGAAGTTTCACTGCAAAATTTAAACTGGAATGTTTTATGCACTCCAGTCCGAATGGACTGATTTAACCAAACAGAACAGTGTATATCGTTCAGCCTTGTAGAGTAAAGCCGCTGTCTGGAACAAACGAGAAGCATCAGACATCGCGACAGAGTCTAGTATAAATTTGATTTTTAGTTGTTCTTTTAATTCATCGTGACCAATTTTGGTGCAGGATGTAATAATTGAGGCGAGTGACATTGCTCTTTACTACGCAATAGGACACTTCACTGCTCACGGTGAGAAAAATTAAGCTTGTGTTTGCCGGAGGATAAATCTTTTGACAAGTTGATAAGAATCTGTGGCGTTTCACAAAGTATGCATACGAGTAGTAAGAAAGGTCTCATTGTTTTCCCTGATATTAAGGGTGAGGACCTATCGTATCTCACCGCTGAGGCTGGGTTTGTGTGCAGGGCAGTCAATGTAAGATTGCGAATGGCAGTGGATTGGGACAGCTTTCTCTTCGAGCCCTTCGGGTTTCTCCTCTTAATACCTTTACCCCATTGCTCCGCATCTGGGGACTCGAACGTGGATCCGTTAGCGGCCGCAGTTTTATACAGACATAATTTACCCCCTTACCAACAGTAACAAAATTAACAAGGGCGAAGTCCACAATAATTTCTCAAAAAATTAATAGTCTCCGCTGAATATAAAAGCTATGATAAAACTAAAGCCATCCAAACATTTTAATATTGTCATCTGTTTCGTTACGTAACTAGCAAGTAGTTAAGTGTCTAATTAACATTTCTGAAGAAGCTTATTGTCGCACATTTAGTTACGTGTGTCCCGTTTTGAGCATTAAATCACCTAACCAGGCAAAATGATTAGAATCGAAACACGCAGGACTCTTAAACACTTTATTCCCCTCTCATATGGAAGTTCTAAGGCCTCCTTGCGTTCAAGTACCTAACCTTGAAGGTTGTTGCTAGATTGAGAGATCAGCTACGCGTTTCGGCCTATTTAACCCCCGAAGAATTAGCGCAGGTTGTAGTTGTGTGGGAAGGAGACTGGTTGTTCTCAGAACCGTTCTGTAGGCGGTAGAGAAAACAAAGTTCCCGTGCTACACGGGAATTGAATTTCGTCATCCAGTCCTCAGTCTGTCACTTTACGGGAAAATAATTCTTCTAAGATAATTACATTTGAAGAGAGTTCCGGTGAGAATTGCATTCTTTCGAGGAAATAAACATTATTTGTATGTCTGTGAATACGATTTATTGGGTGGGATAAGTTCCATGAACGAAGTGTGGGAAGATTCTCCAGTTATATTAATTTTAGCTTCTTTTTTAAAATCATTACTTTGATGACATTGAAGAATTATTTAAGGGCGAATAAGGATAGTAGTAAAATGTACGAATACTTCAGTTACTGCCGTGATTTTATCCAGGGGGAGAGAGAGAGAGAGAGAGAGAATAGGGCGAACGCACGCTCGTTTGCCAACCATTTCCAAGTGGGGCAACGGAAATAGGGCTCTCCCCGAGTTTGAAAGAAGTAATAATACCGTAAATAGTCCCGATGCGCGTATTACTTTCTCTCATTCATACATTCGGTCAGATTATGTTTTTTAAAATGGATTAAAATCGTCGTATATTCGTCTTCATATACTCATGTCCTCACGCACTTTTTTTTTTAGAGAGAACGATCTGTAATCGGTGCAGTTCATAATTCCACTCCTGCGTTTTCGTTTTGTACTGAAGCCCACACGTTGTTCCAGAGCATTCCGTCCTCAACGGCAGGATTATTTCTAAAGGCTAACATGGACTTCACGTTTTGGGGATAAATTGCCTTTGTCAAACGCATTTATGAGCGTCGGACCTTCCTGACGAACTAGGCGCCACAGCTATGAAAATAATTATTCAGGAATATCATTGATTTCATACAAGAACCACATGCAGAGATAAAATTTTAAGCAGTTTCTGTATTTGACTGCTCCTGTATAGTAGGATGTGTTTAGTAGCTGGTATCAGGGTAGTTGGGCATATGGATACGATTTTCCTTAGGCCCCCCCAACAAGTACCGGAACAGTAATTAAAATTAGGCCACGAATTAACATAAAATTAAGCTTATAAGACTTAAGATGTTCCTGCTTCAAGTAACGAAAATGATAGACCTTTTCGTACTTTGTTACAATGACATGTCTCGCCTGGGTTGGAATAATGACGCACGGCGGTCTGCTTGAGGTGCTATTCCAAATTGTTTCTCGGATAGATTAACATTTCGATTATAGCCAGTCTCAGAACTGAGAATCAACCCCTGGACCTCCAGAATACGAAGCAGGAATTGTAATGACTTATCCCTGTGGTTCATTGTGTGAGTTTTGTAGAATAATATTGTACAGTGTTCACATAACGAAATATTATCAATGTTTTGTGAGATGAGCAGGGCGTGTAGCACACATCGGAGGGATGAGAAATACATACAGTCGAAAACTCGAAAAAATAAAAGAAACGAAGGTGTTTTTTGGGAGTGTATACTAAAATGGATGTTAAATAAATTAGATTTGAGTGTGTTGACTGATTTCATGTGGTTGGTATGGAGTTCAGTGCCAGGCTTTGGTGAAGACGGTAGTGATCTTTGGGTTCGATAAAAGTCAGTCATGTTCTTGAGTGGCGAAGTGGCTATTAGAACCTCTAGAAGGTGTCTGCTCCATTTAATTGCTGACTTAATGTTAGGCTGAAATTGGCTGACCAGTCATCCAGGTCTGCCAACAGCTCTGTATGGCTTGTATCTAAGTCAAGCATTGGGTTTAGCTGCTGCATCCTCTTAGCAACTTTTGTGAGTAAAACATTTACTGGGGAACAATGTAGACTTGCTCTGGCTTAAACTGCAAAATTGTTACTACACTTCAAACAAACTGCAGGATATACTTCCGTTGTAATAGAGTGAGGACTTTAAAATAAAGTCTGCTTCTAATTTCAGCTCCGTGGAATGAAATTTTACGTCGCTTATGGAAGAATATGAAGCGGTATGCTTATCGAGTTCGCAGAGTAAAATTAAACCCAGTATATTTTTACTAACTCTTTCTGAGGGTTACAGAAGAAACTATGTTCCAATTGAAACATAGTAGGGGAGGTGCATGATTAAAATTAAAATTCTATTTCAACCATTTTAATATCAGAAAACAGCATTAAAATTCATCGTTCCGAATGAAACGTATTACGTTTTGTAAGGTTATAGTGTTTGTGAAGGACCTTGTATCTTTTGTAGTTTTCAATTAAAAAGAGAAAAGAGTCCGAAGTTCAGTTTCACAGTATTTATTTTTTCCTAAATATAGTTTGTGCAGGAGGACACTGAAAGATAGCAAACTTGTTGCCATGACAAATTAATTTCTTCAAATTATGACTTTCTGCTTTATCTCGCTGTGTTAAAACAAATTTATTTTAACTCAAATGTTTCCCTCACTGATGTAGTCTGAGACATAGCATGAAAATGCACTCGTTCTAGTCTTAGGTACTTGTGTTCCTATGATGGTGTGTACCTCACAGAATTAAGAATGAAAACCTACTCAAGCATGTCAATTTTACACACTCCTTTAGACCAGTCGGTCGGTACAGAGTTAATGGTAATGTCACATGTTCAATTTGAATTAGAATTATTGTATAGTGACAAGGACGATGTTCACTCCTGCCAAGTTAATCAGCACTTTGGATATTTGTGAGGTCAGTATGGGAGTGAGTCTAATACGACAGCTGAATGCTTGATTGTGATGTGTCCTGATTCTTTGCTGCTAGTACCAAAATTAGGCTGGGTCGCCGCACTGGCGTTTATTCGATTTCGTGCTCTAAGAGTGCTAGTGAATGGACGAGAACCGATCCGTGACCGATCATACCCTACTTGTTAATTATCGAGCAGATTCTAACCCAGACCTTATTATTTGTATCTACTGAGACTTTAAGTGGTCATAGTGGTATTATTCAGTCTTTCAATGCAGATGACGATATACTGTCTTAACATATGCCACGACAACTTCCTGTCAGACCATACTACGTTCATAATTTAATCACTGTCCTCCTCTACAGAATCTGAGGAGCTGACACAGCGTTGCAATATAATCGCATAACCAATTACCTTGTTAAGTTTAATATCTCTGGCAGCTTGCTGGTCTATGTTATGAAACACAATATCTTAAAAATGATTGTAATATGACACTATCACATTCATTGACAAATTAAAAGCGAATTCAGTCATCAGAATATTTCATGCCATTGAGAATCGTTTGTCTCCCGTTTACAATATAAAAGCATGACCACACATCTAACTTTAAACTGATATTAAGAAAGCGTGGAGCTTTGACTTTATTCCTCCCAGTAAGTCATCGTGCCGTCGTATTTTAACACAGGAACAAGATTACCTATTGTAATATGAAACAGTTTTAAGGTCCCGAATACATATCAAACAATATCCTAAAATCATTTTATAATTACATAACGTTTCAAAGAATAAATCTCTCTGGGCATATTTCTGAAAATACATAGCAACCGAATATTACGAACTTGTAATCAACCTCAAGAAAACAAATCTAAACTATTTTTAAACCAAATTTAAACCATTTTGATTAAATGAATTAATTTCCCTGTTGCCACTGATGATGATCTCTTGAGGTTGAAACGCGTATGGCACTAGTGTCTTTTTTATAGTGTTAATAGTTTGTTTGTTTGCTTGTTTTATATTCTAATACACTACACGGTATGCAAAGTTTTAAGATTGTAATCAAAGGTATCGTAGGAACGGTGGCGAGTCACATAGCCTGTCTGTAGGTGTACGGTAGTTGTACAACTATTCAACTTCCATCAGACCCCTACGACCCTTCATTTTTAGCCACTCATCCCCGACATGTGATCCATTTCGGGTGGAGTGAGATGACTGGCTTTTTGACATTATGCCCAGAATCAGTTGAAAAATCTTCATCCCCTGCCACACTTCTAAACATGCAACCTCTCACAAAACATAATTCCGTGTACCTCCCCCACACTCTACCTCTTTCCACTTCACTCCGTTCACAATTGAATCGACAAGCGAGGGCCGGAGAACACAAAATAGCCCTGAGCCACTAGAGGAGACGAGACGAGACGAGACGACCCGAGGTCTCTCCTCTCGGTGTGCAAGCATTTGTGTGTGTGAGCGTCCATCCAATGGGAAGCCCTCTTCTACTTCAAATGAATGGAGGCTCTGTGGGATGGTTTTAAAGGTGAGCGTTTGAAACTTTGTGTGATGACGTTTTTCACCACCCTTCATACTTGATATTCAGCAGTGCCCTTTACCCTACAGAGATATTTAAACAGCCACAACAGCTGGATCTGCACCCTGTTAAAATTCCATAAAGTTTTGCCGGATTCGCCATTATTATCTTCCGTTAGATTCGTTCAGCTTTTAAGTCGTTTGTAGACCGATTAACATTCTCCGTGTCATTATTTGTTTGTGCATATTATGTATTTAACCTGTCATTTAATACTTATTGAAGGAATAGAAGTAACTAAATATCTTTATTGTACAGCGTTTTCCTAAATATCTGACAGTTATTTATGTTAAATTACATGCGTTTATAAATGTTGAAGTTTGAACATCGCGTAAACAAAATTGTCATATTAACCGGTCTTGAGCCATTTAAGTACAGTTCATAACTCAATATCTACTAAATAAATTCTACGATAATCCTTTAAATTAGGTCATGGTTGCTTTTTCTACAATGTTATGATTTACAATTACCCTTCCATGCGACAATATATTCAGTTGAGAAAGCGCCGTATAAAATCGGAACGACTCGAGTAATTACGGGCATTACATGAGGATGTAGCTTATTGACCTGCGAGTAAGTCAGTTATTCAGTAGGAACTTCTTTCTGCCCGAATGAACTGAAGTTTTAGGTTCATCGACTGTCAGCGGTCGGTGTCTTGACGGGTTAGTGAATCGGGTAGAGTGATCAGTCTATCGCAGTCGACGAGAACATTGAAATGGCGGATGGTTCTCTGGAAATGGAAGATAGAAACAGCAGTTATTTCTTTGACAAAGCGTTGCTTTGCTATTTGTCTGAATAGATAGGCAGTACTGACTCGAACCAACTCTCTCTTGAATTAGCTGTTGAGTCTGTACAGTGTGATGACATAAAAACATTATATCTGCGCTAAAACAAATTTGTGAACTATGGAAATAGTCTTCAGTGAGAAAATTAAGTTCGCTATAGGCTTAAATGTTTAAATATATCTAATTTAAAATGAATTGAGTTAATGAAAAAAATATTTGGCGTCTTTAGCTAATCGGATTCCTGGCCAATCAAGGAAAACAGAGGTTACATAATCTGGACGATACCGTCATTAGTAGTGAGTATTGTCCCCACGAGGCACCGCTGTGCTATTCGATTAAGTAATTGACGCCTATTGTAATGGGACAAAGGTGTTCTGGCCTGCTATTAGCATGTGTGAGGATAATGCTAAATCATTTACAGACATAATCACTGACTCAGCAGACACGAATTGTTATTCGATATCAGAAATACTCGTACTCATCAGTTCTGAAGTAGGCATGCTCTTATTAATGTGTACGATGTGTTAAACGTTGATACGTTTTTATTGTTTATGTCGGTCTTTAGAAATTTATGCAGGAATTGTATAATTGGAAACAAATTCTAATAAACAGTGTGTTTAATAAATTATTCTGACATATCATTTCATTTCAGTTCATTTTTAAGCGTATGTTGCATAACTCATAACATTCAAGCTACCGTACGTTATGTGGTTATGCTAGAAAGATAAAGACACAGAAAATGTAACGTATTGAATTCTGATTAGAAATTTAACTCGAAAAGTTTGAAGTTTCCTGGCCGTTTAATGCATTTTAAACTGTTCGTACATGATAGGTTCTGCCTTTGTATTAACATCTTCATAAGAGCGTTAAGTCTAAAGTTGAATATGCATGATTACAGGGAATTATCTCTGTAACTTTTGTGGTCGTGTGAAATGATATAAAATAACGTAACTGGTCAGTGTAAGTACTAATCTGTTTGTCATTGTTTTCGCCATTTGACAGCGGGCCTTAGTAGTTATGGTCCAAGGGTTTGCTTTAAAAACGTGATGTCTTATATGCATTCTGCTGGCTTTACTCTATCATTACACGACATGTATAACGACAATATGGCGACTTGTCATTCAGCCCCGTTTCACTCTCGAGTGTATAAAAATTCTCAAATCTGTTTGCATGTTTATTGTGAAAGTGATGGGTAATAATTAGAACTTGCGACTTTCGGGTTGGATACCATTGCATTGGAAAATACAAAATTGATTACAACGCGGTTTACTTTACCCATGAAACCGAGTAAATGTAATTAAAGAAACAAATTCAATTTACTTTTCATCACAGCAGGAAACTTCGTATTGCACGAATAAATATATTTCACGAGGTATTCAAAATTACTTTCATTTTGCATGATGTGGTTTGAGTTTGTTTGTATTGATGCGGTTAATCAAGCGTTAAAATACAGAGTCTAAGTTTAAGGGTAATTTCCGAATTAAACTCTTGCAGAAAACAAATTTCGTTATTATGTTGTGCAGTGATGCTGGACTTCACGGCGAACTGCCATGCTCAACTAGATTGCAGATGAAGATGATGATAATGTTTATAATACTGTTTATGGTCTGGTTTTGCCTTATATTTGACAAGTATTTGGCAGATGTTTGCTTTTCAGAATTCATTCGTTCATAACGCGGGTTGAGACTGAAAAGAAGGATAACGAACGAATTCCTCAAGGCTCGTCCTTTCATCTCCCTGTGATTGTCGTGCAGCCTCGGCGACGAACGGAAAGGCGTCGTGGAGAGAACCTCGCGAAAGTGGGAAATCACGTCTATTAGCGCGATGGTTCCACTCCCTTTGTTGTCTTGTTTAAAAAAATGAAGGGGATATAATGTCAGAAAGAGGCAGTTCGACTGTAATAATTTAGTGATGTTTACTCCTGCCTTCATTACAGATTCCATTGGATATAAAGCTAACTTTTGTTTTCTACTACATAACTCAGTTCCTTTGTACTTGTACACAAATATGTACGAAGTTGTCGCAAAGTTACTGGAGATACAGGTTTAGTATTCTTATCAAAATCGGTAGGTGATTAGTGCAATCCCTTGCTTGGCTACTTTCATGGTCTTGTATGTTATACTTCTGGGATTCTCGCCTGAAGGGAATCTAAATACATTTGAAAATGTTGGTAATATTTTCAAACAGTGCAACAGAAAACAATAATTTGAAATAAATTCGAAATATCCGTACAGATGCTAAATTAGTAAGAATAGGCCTCTGTCTCGTTCGGCTCAGTGTGCCAGTTCACATGGTGGTTTGTTAGTTGCGTCTTTAAACGTAGAATTAGGCGTAAATAGACCACGCAGTTCACGCAGTCGCTTTGTGCCTGTGCTACAGTCTATAGCAGTCTATAGAGTAATTATTTTAGAAAAGTTTGAAACAAATAAAATACACTAATTGAACCCATTATGTTTTGTTTCTACCGAAAATTCGCGTGGCTGCCATTTTGACTTATTATTGATACGTACAGAAATGAAATTTACCTCAGAGACAATTTTTAATAAAACACAAATAGTTATGAAAGTGATAGACGAACAACCAAAATATAGAGCCGTAAACCTTATTTCCCTAATGAAAGAGGATAGAAGGCTGAATGAATTTATATTAATATGTAAATGCACGTTGGCTTACAACTCTTCCATTTCTCTTCTGTTATTAGAGACAGAAATAGTTTGCATTGTGTATACACAAAAACCAGCACTTTCAGAATTTAAAATTTATAGTAAATAATATATAAATGAATACAAGCGAGATTGTGAGGAGGAGAAAATATTACAAATATATATTAATTTTATTCTTTTTTAAATCGGTGTACTGGCAATAGAAAGCCACGTCATTTTTATAGTTACCCCTTTTCTGTAACTCGATATAAAATATGGTCGATATTAATGTGCGGAGGATATCTGTTAAAATGTTGCGTTGCGTGTGTTCCGGAATATGAATGTACATCCGAATTTTAATTTTCGAATAAAACCTGTTTAACTTACACAAACGATCTGGGTCTCGATAGAGCAATTCAGTTTCGTTTTACTGTAGGCATGTGCTTGTCTGTGGGTGAGAGATGTTTATTCCAGAATTGTTTATATTTACGTATTCGGAGACTCTATACCTGAGAGAGGATTTTACATTTATTGTCGTTTACCACCGAAAATTGCCTTGCTGCACACGTAGGGATGTTGCATGGACCCAAAACAGAGTAGCCTATGATACACATATATACGAATAATAAACCAACCAGATTCTCATGAGTCGCGTTACGAGAACGAATTACAGAATCTCGTTTGTGTACGTGGTAAACTGTTTGGTGTGAACTCACTCATATTTCTGGGGAATGGGAAATTTAAGATTGAAAAAAAAACCTCCACACGAATCCTGCATTATAAGGGTGGTTACTGACTAATGTCACTTTACATCTGCAGTACAAAGAAACATCACATTTATTAATATTTCCTAATATGAACCCAGATTTATCTTAAGTACTATTTTTAAGGATAAAATTTTAATGTCTACAGTATAACATTGGATATGAATAGGATTTTGTTTTGAAAGAAGTTTATGAATGTGTATGTTAGTGATGTAAATAGTAGACTCAGTCCTCCTCTGCAGAAATTGTAAACACATAAAGAACATATTTACCAGCGATTTAATCTTGCTGGTGTCTTAAGATCCTAAAATCATAAACCTTAAAAATCAACGTGTTTCGAGTAATGGACGTTTCGACGTCTCCTGGTAAAAATGGTAGAGTACACACACGGATCATAGATTGGGAACAATTCGGTCTATCGGATCCAACAGAATAGGTATATACTTCGTCTTTTTTTTACCTGAAGACGAACAAGTACCATATTTTAAAACATTTTGGTATTTTTAGGGGGTTAAGTTACTTAATACTTAAAACGCAAACGATGAATGAACTTCAAAAGAAACAACGTAGTAATACAAGAGCTTTTCCAAAGAAACACGGAAAAGAAATACTAGCCACTTCTCTATATACTCCTTCTATAATTTGCACAAGCGCTTTATAAATTTATATTCTGTTAAATTTACTAATTAAAATTAGGAACGATAGATTATTTTTGAAACCATTTTGGATCATTATTACAAATTTTACTTGGAATTCCGAAATTGATAAAGATAATGTGAGATACCTGACTTTTCTGTTATTTGTAGTTCCCTCCACCAGATACATGGTTAATAATTCTGGTCAAGTTCGAATGCATTAACCAGATCTAAAACATTTTAAAAATATCTGCTATTTCTTCTAGTGTTGTTAAAATTTTGTTTTTCATTGGATACAAATTAGTTATGAAGCTTGCTTCAAAACATTGCAACGTATATTATTTTATTTGTGTACCATCATTATTGGTCAAACTTCTCATAATTACTTTGTATCATGTAAATATAAGTACTTGTTGAAATGTAATTCCCCATTTAAAAAACAAACTAAATTTCACAGTTTCCTACACCTTAATGTAAATTGTAAACACAGAAGCCTCTATGCGGAAAACACTGCACGCTCACAAGCCTTTGTAATGATATATTGTCGTATGACACGAAATCAAATTGCGTATATTTATTCATAGTTCATATAAACTTATAAGTATAGTTAAAACGTGTTAAGTTAATTTTGTAATAACATTTGTGCTTGAAAACATTTGCCTAATACACTTTCTATTCAAAACAACGTAACAAAGGAATTATTTATCGTCATTGTCCGTTTATTTTCATTTAGAATACAGTATCAGGAATGTCCAAGAAAATCAGGAGGAAGTGGAATCGAATGGGAAATATCAGCATTTGGTCTATGCCTATGATGCTAATTGAGAACATGATCACAATTAAGAACAGAATCTGCGTGAAATTCTAATAAGGAGGTGAAGAAAAAACTAAGGATATTTTGGCCCTCAATTACAGCAATAATTAAGAATAGCATTAATTCGGGGAATACTTGCTACCACCCGTTTCGGAATAATTTCTTTTCCTGCCTGTCGTCTATAAACGTATTCCTCGTTCTACGTTTCCAATGTTAAGGCCTCCCCGTCATGTTCTGAGATTCGCAACTGGTCGGACAATCATTCGTCGTCTTCGAATCTGAAGATGTCTGGCTTCTAGGTTGTTTCACAAGTCCTTATTACCTCCGTCATCAGGTCGGTGATTGCCCTTATGATGGAAACAACTAGTACCTCTAAAACGTCGGTAAGCGTGTACCAAACTACACGGCGCAATGACCCAGAAGACAGCCTTCTTCCTACTCGCCACTACTTCCACCCACTAAAGAGCACATCTTTATTAAGTGACGATGTCAGTTCTCACTGAATAACCTTTCAAGCTGAAGTTACAACTCTCTTACCGGTATGCAGTGTAATATACTTCAGTTGTATTGTACTCTGAGGCATCCGTCTTTATCGGTTTAGTTTGTAATCTCACTTAATCCAGTAGAGATGTTCTAGTCGACAAGTTCTTAATATTACTTCCATTTAATTAGATCAGCCTGTATACATTGTAATAACAGTAATAATGACCATTAACGCGTTGATTACAGTGCAGAGAATTGCTCGCAAACATTTGAACTTAACTCTTGTCTATGATTCCACCCACTGCAATTACCGTATGATGCAGGGCGACAGCCCCTCTCGCTACACCGTGGCGTTAAATTGTTCTCTCTCCTCGCCAATGCGTGGTCATTATCCCTGGTTACTGGAGGATCATAGAACTTCCTCTCTTTACACCTCCCCAGTTTCTCTACCCAGCGCTGACTACCAACTGTCTGCTACGAATTGCTCTGATGCTTCAGCTTGAATGATTTTAATAAGGAATTATGCTTTCAATTAAAGCACGCGTTTATAACATAATAGTGTACAGAATGATTGTTCCTCTAGAGGCCTCAGATTCTCAGTAGTAAAACTAGTATTCATGCACTAAAGGTGATCAGTCTTGTGAGTACATACCTGAGTTCATACGAAATTGAACCATATCACAAATATGATGTTAAAAATTGTCGTCCCCTGGTGTCCGTGCACAAGTGGACGAGATGCTTAAAAATTGCGAATGCTGACATTGCAAAATTCGTAAAAGGCCATCGGCCATGGGGTCAGCTGACGATGACATTTATTCAATTCGAATTTGTGTGTTAAAAATTTTCCTACAATCTAGGTTCATTATATTGAGAAATTTTTTGGTCTTTTTGTAAGCGTTCCAATTAAATTCAACTTACACAAATATTAAAGCTTTCTCTCGTTTCATCTATGTACGAAGATGTTCTGTTCTCTAGCGAACCAGTATGATGTGTTAAAGAGTTTATTTTCTTGCAAAAATACTTATTTTTCCAGCACTTAGTAATGATTTTGTTACAACGTACTTAGTTTTACGCATGGAATATTATTGGTTTATTGCGCTTATATTTCGCATTCCTTTTTGTTAACAGGAATATGTGATTTATCTAGTTTACGCTTTATAAAGTTCTGTCAGTACGAAAATGGAATGGACAAAACTTCATGTTATTCCGGGAAGAGGAATCAACCACATTTGAAACGAAGCTTTGGATTCAGCGAAATGTGACATGTAGTATCAGTTAGCTGCCTAGTTTAGCTGAATCAGAACGTAGCGCATAGGAAGCAGATGAAATGTATAATTGGAACAAATAAAATTCGGAGCTGACGTAAAGTAGTTCGTTAAAACTGATACAATTTGGTATTTTATAAGAGAAGGGCTACTGAGTTGTTCTTCATGTGCTCACTGTAGATTTTTTAAATAATTTAAATAAAGAAATTCATAAAGGTAACGTCACCTTAAGGTAATTTAGGGGAGGTGACGTGAAAACTGAAAATTACTCGAACGTTGATGTAAATGACTCATTATTTTAATTAATGCGGCGAAGAATATTTACCGAATGCTATCAATATATCTTTATTTGTGTTTTAACATTTTGTAAGACAATATATGGTTTGAGAAACGGTTAATTGTAATCGTATAATAGAGTTCTTGAGCTAATGAAAGACTTGTTATTGCAAGAAAGTAGTAATTAAAGAGTTGTTGACGATTATTTGTTTGTGTACGAAATACACAAAACAGTGTTGAAACGTGACTAAAAAAATACATGAGACAAATTAAACAACCGGGAAGTAGTTAGTACGGGGAAAGCTAATGACAAAAAAAATTAAATAAGCAATCGCTTATGTGTATATAACGGGAGAGAAAATATATAATATTTTGCTTTGGTGCCATTTATTATTTTACATTTCTTGTAAAATAACAACACAACAGAGGGTGGATATTTTTTAGGTATTTAATTGAAAAATTTCATGTCGTGATTGGAAAATTGCAATTTAACTAACTAAACATGCCATTACTTTCACAAATAAGAAATAAATAAAATTTTATTTCCTTATCACAAGTCCTCTTCAGGAGACATTACTGGCTTACTATACTGGAATGTCTAAAGTATAAGTTACTTTGCATTACATACCTTTGCACACATATCGAATTGTTGGGCTCATAATGAACTATTTACGGTACAGATATGTATACATACTTAAAATGAAATTAAAGTTTGCGTATTAGCATTGGCTGTTCCTTATTAAATGCTGTTCTTCCTGTCTTCGTGATTAAATAACGTGGCGCTTAGCAACAAGTATTACATACAAGGATACCAATTCTTCGCAATTATAATACTGTCTCATCCCTATTATTTATAAATTTACAAAACATATAATTTTAATGTAACGGTATAATCTTTATTAATGTTAATTCTGTGACCTTTGATGGTAATGATTACGTGTTCAGAATACATTTTTTCTAGATTTTCATACTATCCACCTCCTGAAGAAGCATTTATGAACAGAATTAAAGGGAACTTACTTAAGCTTTCGACCTTACTGAAAATTCCAACCTCTCTGTTGAGGATATGCGATGTGGTAATATGCAGGGAGATTAGATAAAATTGTTATAAATGTATCAGATCTTGGAGTCTTCATACAGGTTAGCCTATCCTTTGAATGGCTCGTTTAGTTCTATCGTTTGAAATATTTCTCCACTTTTCCTTTGGATTCTAAAATCTGGAAAGCTTTTGATTTGTCACGTGATGTCCCCCGCGATGACGGGTGACTTGGCCGCAGGATTAAAAAATCTTGAATATATGGAGATAAAGCAGATAGAAGCGAAGCAAGGGACGTGGTTCTACACCATAGTGTCATTTGGATTAAAGCATTGTACACCATAATGGCACGTCGCTTGTTCTGAGATATTGGCGCGCGCTGAGATTGAACCGGGAAAGAAAAAGAAAAGATGTCTCAAGAGAGAAATAAAAGATTTGAGAAGGGGAGAGAATTCATTTGCGGTTTTGCGAACTTGCAATAAATTTGGCAGTAGGGTTTCCTTTCTTTTCTTTTCTTTTCTTTCTACATTGCCTTTATCTCATTTCTCCATTTCCCCATTTCCCTTCATTCCGGCCAAAGCCTTCACTTCCATTACAGCTAACCTATGATGTAATTCACATTCTGCCTCATAAAAAGATATTTTCTTCCTTTTTTCTAAAGTCGATCACATGTCGTTATTACCTTTCCTCCCCATTCAATGTTTATTTCTAAAGCTAGGTTATTTTAAACTCTAGAAATATCTCACCAGGCGTGCAAATATGGCAGCACATTGTATCTGGGTGCAGAAACCTTCGTCAGTCAGCCGTACAAGGGCGTTTGGACTACAATTCCAAATAGAAGTGCGGCTAACAAACTGCTGTATTTCAAATGTAAAATTCATCACTTCATGTCATACTACGCATCGTTATATTCTCTATTCTGTTCTGTATTTACACCTCCTGAAATTAAACACTGCTCCATT
>NW_019060172.1:614718-631282 GCF_000696155.1 Zootermopsis nevadensis
TACTGATTTTTAGAAGGAAATTTCGTACATGCATTAACTACACTGGTAAAGGAAAAGATTTCTTATAGCCTGTGAGATGCGTATGTTCGCTTATACTTTGTAGTGACATTTTTATTTTGCCACATTATTCTGTTGCGTCCATAACGGAATTTAAGAAACATCTAGACCTGTATTTAGGTTATTTCTACATGGATGTTTGGTGAGCGTAGTAAGGATAAATAACAATCAGATTGCATTGTGTAATTGCCATATAATTTTAATCGAACGTCTTCGAAATGACGGAGTTACTTCAAACAAAACCACTCTAAGATATTAACCACCAGTCCAATAGTTAGTTTTTTCAGCTTTCTTTGGCTAAAGGTCAGGGTAATGAATAAGTTGGTAATGGCATTGGTTGTGAAAATTCTACGTATCGGACACTTTCGAGGTGGTAATTACAGGCTGTAAATAGGAACCAGACAATCGCTTCGTGGAAGATAAATTTCGAAGAACATGAAACATGCTCAAATGATTCTGTCTATTTGAATTGAGCTAGACAGTTTTTCATGTGTACAATACATTTTTTACTAGAGGCTGCATGGGATTACTGAATCTTGCCGCAACGTTAGCTAATACTTAATGCTTTAACTTGTTCCATATAACGAATTTCCCTCTACCGGCTGTATTCTGAAACCTGCGCCCTCACAAGCTAGCAACGAGATGATATATTCCGTAAAATACATTAAAAATAATCTTTAAGGATTTTATTGTTTCGTAATATTCGTAGTATTTTTCGATGTCCTTTGCCACTGCGCCATGTCCATTCTAGTGATTGTAATATAAGTCGAACTCCAATGAAATACTTTCTTTTAATGTTGCAAGCTGCCAAGAGTGACTATAAATAGTGAGCTGAGAGCATGCAGTCAAAATGGTCGTGCCCCCCTCTTTTTCTGGATTCTGCTGTTCGGTGCCAGCTCATTCAGAAGCGTACATGCGAAATCATTTCACTTGAACCACGTCTTATTTTTTCTATTTCCCAGTCAGTATTTTTATCAATATTTAAAAGTGCGTATACTTATGGCTAGGGGACTAACCAGCTGACTCCATGAATCAAGATCCTTCTTGGGAAGCATTTAGTCGCTTGTGGACACTGGTCATTTCTCGTTTTGTATGGAATCTGATGATTCATTATCTTTTTCGAAAGAGCCTCCTGTGCTAAGCCACATTAATGTAACTCACATCTACAACCCCAATCGTTTTTGAGATAAATTTTATGTCGTCCCGGGTTTACTCACATTTCCAAAGTTTCTTTTCCGCTTAGGTTTTTCCACTAGAATTGTGTAGGGGAGAATGGGGCTAGTTGTTACAAGGGCATGTTGTTATATTTAATTTAAAAATCACTCATTTGCAGCAGCATCTCACGAGTCTCGTATCTATTGCTTCTCCCCTGTGCTCAGTTATACACAAGGTGTGGTACTTATAGCATGTGTATTACGTGAGCTAGGTTGATTTAAGTGTTTTTACCAGTAAAAAGTAAAATTTTTTTCTGACTTTGGTCTCGCTTCCACGACTGCGTCATAAAGGCAAGTTCTTTAAAATTTCCTTATAATTTCTTCAATTAATTGTTAATTGGTATAGTGTATGTAATTAATTGCTTAATAAAGGTCTGAATTGTTCCTTTTGTTTACTAGTACAGTGTGTTGTAACAACTTTCCACTTCACTGTAACAACTAGCACCAAAACGGGGCGCACTGTTACAAAACGTATTCTCTTAAATAAACAAGTTTTGTGATGAAACAAAAATTAATAGGCATTTGAAAAAATGTTATTAATACAGCCGAACAGTAGTAGTACCTGAAGCCATAATTGCTAACTTTGTAAATTTTAATAATAAATATACAAAAATTCGTAATTGAAAATTGTAAGAACTAGCCCCAGTCTCTCCTACGCACTTCTCATTTCTCCCGCTTGGTTTGATCACTTTACTAGAGGGAATAGCACAATTAATGAAGCTAGACATTACGTTTTTTTCTCCAGTTACCTTTGTTCTCCTCAGCGGCATTTTCCTATCCTCCCACGCACGTTTCTGTAGACTCCATCTTAATTTTGTTTACTGTAACGATGTAATTATCAGAATACAAATTGTGAGATTTCAGATTCTGTTGGTGGCGAGTATGAAGATTTCTGTCTTCTGGGTTGTTGCGCCGTGTATTCTGGTAGAAGTCTGGTAGAGGTCCTTGCTGCCTCCATCATGAGAGAGCAACGACTCAGAATACAAACATCTTCGGAAAATGAATTGTTAACATTTATTGATATGTAATTTTGTTTGTCGCTAATCACTGAAGGCCGTTCGTTGAGCGGTCAGTTAGTCAACTGTTATGAACCTGTAACAGGGCGCTGCTTTTAAAATACAGGCTGCTGTTGAAGGAACTCCCCCTTCATCAAACCTTTCAATTCTCCGATAGTGTAAACCCTTTTCTCTTGGATAGCGAAAAAGAGGTTGGGGTTGTTGGCTTTCATCAGATGTCACGGTACGTTTCCTCTGATATTTTAGTCTGCAAGACAACCACCCATTAACTCTCTTCATAAGAAGGAGCTTTGGGTGGAAATTAGATAGGCAGGTGAAATAAAAATGGCGCACTGAAGATAAGTCAGAGAAGAAGTAGTTTGTTTTCTTTACATGTTGGTATCGTTTTATTCAGAATACTCAGAAGAAAATTACAAAACGGGAGTGAAATATTTGTTAAAATTCGTATTTTTTATTACTTGGTATTTTAAAGTTTTATTTAATTATGAGCTATTTTTATATATATTCATACATCAGGTTTCAACACACAAATTAATTTCTGATAACAGAGCTATTTTTATATATATTCAGACATCAGGGTTCAACACACAAATTAATTTCTGATAACTTTATACCGTAGAATTTAACTACTAGGTGTGGCTGCTAGCTGCAAACGACTACGTTACAATATGTGGAAGTATTCTATTAATATTTTTTGCATACGACAGGTGTTGTCAGAATCAATTACGAGACTTGGAAAATAAACATAAAAGTTTATCTAGGCACTTAAGTGAATTGGATTGTAGAATATTGAAAACTAAACTAAATAGAAATGACTGGAACACACTTAGTTTATACTAAGTTATCGATTTCATAGAACCAAACATGGACATTAAGCTTGTAAGTGGTTTGCGAAACTGTTTTCTTTTGATCGTATATAAAACATGCGTTATTATTGGAGCCTTTCTTCGAATAAGTACACTTAATTTTCTTCATTGCCATGCTGTACTAGAAATGCAAGTATGTTATTTTCTTCGCAGTGTAAGGAAGATATTACTTCATATGGAAGGTGCCGTTGGGCGTGTACTTAAGCCCATGAATGCACCATAGCAACAGCGTCGTCTGCTGGATAATGAATTCTAACATTATGTAACATCAGTTTTATGACACGGCTGTGAAGTAAAAATAATCATACTGAATTCCGAACCACATATCAATGGAACTTTAACATGAGAAAGTTTCAAACGCCCGATATCAGAATTGATGAAGTTGGTTTGCTTCACTGTGTACAATCCTACTTTTGCCATAGCTCAGAGTTTCTAGGAAAGGTGCATAATCCTTCTATTACACTATAACGTAACGATAACAGCAAAATTATACAGTTTCTCTAAGCATTTGCATATCAAAGTCTGTTTAAACCTATCCTATCGTCAGATCGGTTTCGTTCACATTTCGGATGTGTAAGGCATGTGTAATTTGGGGCTTTAGGTCAAAACGTGAAGAGTGCTGAATTTAGACTGACTACCGATACATCAGCAAAGGGGTTATCGCAGGTTATTACAGAGAGGCACACGACCACGGTGTATCGTAAACTGCTTGGAACATTCTACCACCTGCGGTATTATGTTACTTGGGTGAAATATGTGTGACACGAATGGCGAGTACAAATGTACTGAGGAAGACAAAGAAATATGATCTGCCAGCAAGTTTCCCGTTTTAGCACATCCAGAATATTAACATGTTACCGAAAAATTATAATTCTCTATCGCACATTAAATTATATCGATAAACCGCATTGGTTTTGAATTTAGACATCCCTTAGATTTAAACATTATTTCGTGATCGAGTGTAGTTTCAGTTATACGAACAAAGTTGTTTATGAATTTATTTAGTGACCAGTTTCGACTGTATTATGGAAAATACAATTTCATGCCCAGAAATTCCGCATTAATCTGTGGTCAAAGGCCCTTCTTTCATTTTCTTATTTACAATTCGTTCTTTATCTGGTTCCTCCTTTCTTTCACATCCATTCCATTGATTAGTCAATGATGTACTGATATTTGAGGGGAAAAATGTGGTGGTAACTGTCAGTGGCGCTATACGGAGAGTGGAGTTATACCTCCACTCATTTTTGTCCTCAGTACTAGAGAGTGGTGAGTGACTTACTCCGGCAAAGAGCTTCCGGTTTCCATTGGGCAGAGGGTGAGTGGACTTTAAAGATGGTTTGGTTTCCGTAGCTAAGAGAAAAATATCTCTTTCTCTGCTGGGAATCAAACCCTTGTCGTCCAGCTCTTAACGCAGTCAGTAGACGGGCTATTATGTTACTGTCTCGTAATTTAACAGCAGATAATAGTCATTTGTAAATATAATAAAATATACCAAAATCCGTTTTTAAATTATTTGGCACAATAACACACAGTATTAAAATTAAGCAAGAAATTTGTTTTCTCTAAAAATTAATACTTTTAACATTTAATTTACAAGAAGTGGACCTTTAATAATTCTTGTTAAATAAGACTGAATTTCACGTGTTTTAGCGCAGAGTGGCAACGCCTGTTTGAAGGAAACTTTGGGCCGAAGTGTAAATGGGACGTCAACGCATCGGACAGAAACGAAGCTTTGTGTAGTGGGCGATGATTCTACTCCATTTCTTTCGGAGCGTTTCCATCGTAACCATGTCTTAACGATTAACCCATTTCCGGATGTTCTAGCCGTATTTCAGCGTGATTACACCAAGCAGTGTTTCTCTTGTAGCAGGTAGAAATAACAGAATGGCAGTGAATGTACCTGTAAGGCTGTGGAATCTTCCCACAGTGACCTGAGCACTCAGTGATCTTAATGTACAGGACTGTTATAAAAAACTCTACATCCTAATTGAAATGTTAGATATGCCTGACCTCGCTGATAATTTCTGTGGCTAGCTGTTTCACATTTTATAGAGATATTTAGTATTAGATGCAGATTATATTGCCTAGGTGTCCTTAGTAATTTATTATATTCAAGTTTACAGAAGATTTTTATACATTTCTAGTCTTTGCCGCGTGTTATTTCTTTTTCTCGTAAGTCTAAATATTCTTGTCAGCTCAGATTTGCATAAATCAAATGCTGTTATGCTGTAGCCGCATTGAAGAAAATATGTCAAATTTTAGAAGGATGTCCTAATAAAATATCGATTACAACAAAATATGCGAATCTGATTCGGAAGTCACTTACTCTGTGAGAAGAAAATGAAATAGGTTGTAATTTTGTTTGACCTGAAGAAATTTTAAGAACGATGGCATGTCTCGAGATGAGAAAGGCATCATAATAAGACGCTAACTTGAAAGAAATAAGAGTCTGGTTTGGAAGCTATTAACTTTACGTGGAGGGAACTGTACGTCCGGTTTCTGGTCTGATAGTTCAGTACTCCACATCCTGCGTTGGTTTCCGAACTTCTTTACCCACCACCTGGTAGCGACGTGGCCTTGGGTGCATTGTTAACCCTTCGTACGAGTAGTTCACTCTTCCCTGACGGCGTCCTATATCATGCTGTTACTGTATTAGATGAACCACTGTTAAGTTATTAAGCGTTGATGTATCAAGCTGAAGTTCCAAATTGTGAATTTTCTAAAACTGTCCCAGTCATAGACTGTTGGCGCAGAATTTATTTTGGAACAAAGCTTTTATTATGTAAAGATAATTGTGTTTCAGCCCTCCGAAGTTATTGAGCAGACTGTAACTACAATCGGATATCGTGAAAATCAACGAGGAAACAAATATGCAAAGATGGCATTTAGAAATTTCGTGTGCTCATAATAATTGGTTTTTTGATCAGTGAAGAATCTTGAAGAATCATCTTCGACCTGCAGTCAGATCAAAGCGACGTGGACTTTTGACTAGAGGTGCCCTTGACATGACAATGCTCGGCCCCACTCTGCCAGTGCAACAGTTGCAACAATCAAAGACTTGCACTTTGAGTGTCTTCCACATCCGCCATACTCACTAGACCTAGCCCCAAGTGATTACCACATGTTTGGGCCACTCAAAGAGGCGATGGGAGGAAAGAAGTTCCGTTCTGACGAAGAGATACAGCAGGCGGTGCATGAGTGGTTGCGCAGACAACCACAAGAATTTTTTTCTAGAGGAATCCATACACTTCGTAAACGCTGGAGGGCCTGTATTGAACGAAATGGAATGATATAGTTGTGTACCGCGTTCACTCAATAAATTAAATTTAAAAAAAAATTACGGTTTTCATTTGACTCACCCTCGTACCTGTATATTCTGATTTAGAGCATCCGTGAATGGAATGTTGGCTTGTTTACTACACGTTTTGGTGTTTGTAGGGACACAGTTATGTTTTCAGTATTGCCATTCTGCGTATCGTATACTGTCATGTAAAAGTTTGCTTCAACCTGGAATTTGAGTAAACAGTAAGTCCGAATGTTATTAATTTTGGCAGACAAGTAGTCATGTATGCTTTTTGACCATATTTACACCTGATGAGAGTAGATAGGCATTGGTTTAGTTGTGGTACATAAAAAAAACATTACCTCCTCCCGTAGGAATCCGACGGGGCACATAGAACGTCACGTATGTAAGTAGTGACATGGAAATATTAGAGGAAGATGGTTGTCTCTTTAAAATATCATTATATATAATTTTCACGTCATTTTACACATGAAATGAAATATTCCTACGTTCACGATTTTATATTCGTCGTGGTATTGCTTTGTTTTTGCATCTGTAGTTGTTTATACAGATCTGAAATTCAAAATAGCAGCATAATCAACACGAATCGAGCTGGAAATTTATCATGCTACCATTTTGACCACACAATTTTGTCAAAGAAGATGGTTGAGGAATCATTTATCTGAAACGCTGGTATTTCATATGTGCATATTACCTAAACTGTTCTTTGTTGTTACAGTCTTCTATGGCAGAAAATAATTTTAAACCCTGAGCTACATCGGATATTTCCAGTCTCGGGTTGAGACATTAAAAAGTGATTGCTGATAACTTGACAATGAACGTAGCACTATTTTGTTATAATGCGTATAAAATAGGAGCCTTGAAAGTCTCAGCACTCCTTAGCAACATTGAATAAATAATCAGATAAACATTAAGGCTGTGGTTATACTAGGAATGCGTCTAGTGTCTAGGTATGAACAAATGTAAAAAAAATGATTAAAAATTAAATATAAATACATACCAATATATTATGCAGAATGTACTTCTTCAATACGGCTAAATTTTTACCTGATTATAGTCAGATGAATAAAGTTTATGAGATGAAAAATTATAAAAAAAATTTATAGCAGTTTTCTTAGAATCCGTACCTACGAAGCTAAATTTAACAATGTTACAATGGGTTATGTGCTTCCTACCTTATCCCCACACAGATGGTTCAGTGGCACGCTCTGCTGTTGAAAATGCTGAACACTGAAATAATGTGTTTCTGGAATAACGTAGTAGATACCATTAACTGGTTGTTGCCACTAAGATAGTATTTGTTTTTGTACTTAGCTAGTTAATATGTTAACTTAGTTTCCGACGAATGCGACAAGAAACATAGCATTCGTGCCAGACACTGAATCTTAACTCGAAGCCATTGTTAGCCGTTAGTTACCTTGTTTAGTCACAAATGCGACTTGTGAGATTTCATATTCTCACGACGACGAGTATGAAGATGGCTGTATTCTGGATTTTGGCGCCTTATAGTCTCGCCCTACTAATGGGGGCAACAAACACCTCCGAAACGCCGGTGAATTTCTAGCAGTTTACACGGCGAAACAACCTATAAGACATCTGTATTTAAGTGTGACTTGTTTTATAACAGTACAAGTTTTAAACCCTGCCCTGGTTAATTACTGGACTTAGGCTTTCATGGGTTTCCTAAGTAACACCTAATGAATGCAGGAACAGTACCTAAAATTGGCCACGATTGCTTCTTCCACAATCCTTTACAATTTTCCGTACATGGTTTTCCACTAATCTCATTATACACTTACTATTACGGTTATTTGTTGTAATTAAATAATGAACCGTTCCCCAGTGTTATCTAACGCAGTGGTATTCAACCTTTTTTTGTTCGCGTACTCCCAGATATAATTTCTCTTCAACTTTGTACCCCCAAAGTTGTTGGTGTATAATTCAAGTTATACATAGTATATAATCTACATCTAAAATAAATTAAATAAATTACATTACTGATTATTTAGTGTTTATAATAAAATAATATATTTTTTTTAAATTTCACGTATCCCCTAAGATGTCTTCGCGTACCCCCGGGGGTACGCGTACCCCAGGTTGAATACTACTGATCTAACGCATTGGACATCTCGTTTACAGGCATTCAGGTGCGTCTTAATCTCGAGTAAAAGAAACTGTAGAATGTAAAGTATTTTATAAAGTATCCTATTCCCTTGCTCAAAGACCTTTTACATTTTTAGGGTATAGTGGGTCAATAATAGAACCGGAAAAGCGCACGTAGCCACTGTACGTTATAAATCAAACCTATCGTGCAGAGTGGGCTGATTTATACTGCCAGTGAACTGGAAGCCTGTCTTATATCTGCGAAATGATTGCTGATTTATTTCCTCAGCGTGTTTGATATATTGCGACATGACTTAGTGTATCTTTATAAAACCAATACTTCCTGTGGCACATGGATCATAATCCTTGTGGTTTGCACAATTTCTCACGTTCTTGGCTAGATTCTATACCAAATATATTTGTTTCACTTATTAATTTCTCAAGAAATATATAAATTTATACGAAATGATTTTAAATTAACAAATTTTATAAGAAGTTTTTACACCCGTGAAAATGACTGCTCGGCAATTATTATCGCGTTTTCGATTTCCACATGTGATTTAAATAAGTGAAACCTATAGCCTTTTTTCAAAACTAGTGTAAATTTAAAAGATGGTTGTCTTCTGGGTTGTAACGCCGTATAGTGTGGTAGAAGTTCCCCGACATTACAGAGGCCCTTGCAGCCTCTCTCATCAGGACGGCCACTGAAACGTCTAAAAGCCTACACGGCGCTACAATCCAGAAGATATCATCTTCGTACCAGCGCCGTGAGAACCACAATTTCTACAGTGTGTAAATTTGTTACGTGTGCTGAAAATTTCTGCCCTGTGTTAGTATTTGGCAACTCCGGGTGTCGTATGCGTCATCAGAACTTGACAGGGCTTTGAGTCCGACAGAGAGAGTTTTGTTTTCCAGTGCTTCTGTTTTGTATCGAATCGTGTAACATTGCCTGCCTTAGTCTTGCTTCTTCAGTTTAGTTTCGTCATCAGGAGGAGGCTTTTACATTTACGGTCGAGTTGATGTGTGGGAACCTGTAAACATGCTGAGAAAAGCTATTCATTGTTCCTTTCGTAAGACCTTTCTGTATTTGCAAGCATTGTATGTTCTTTTGGCGGACTTTTCTGATGAATTCTCTCTTGTGTCATTTTGAAGAAATTTTCCGCAATTGCGTTTGTTAGCAGGTCTACATGGCAATCACGAATTTTAATTATGTGAACTCTCAGTCTGAGAAGGGCTTATTGCAATTGCGGTAAACTACTGTAAGCACCGTATGTTGTATTCAAATTCTGAAGATTCCGCTCTTATTGTATGTGACAGACGCAACGCTTGAAGAGTTTGGCCGTGTACCTGTCCGAAGTAACAGTTTTTTAGATTCTGTCCCGATTTTCCGTCATTTCATTATTTATTTCACACCCGGGCGTAAAACTAGCATATTACACGAATGTGCAGGGCTCTTCATTTCGAAACGATCCACCATACCCTGGAGGATGAATGACGAAAGGACGACGAAGAACAAGAAGAACGAAGAAATAAATAGATTGTTCTAAAAACCATCACTCTTTGAAAATGTGCTTCTTCCTGTTACGTGAAAGACTGGCTTATTTTTGAAATATTTGGCGTCATCGGGCGATATGAGATATGCAACACTAGCAGTGCGCAGTATGAAAGTTTCAACTGGTATTTCTGGTTTGCTATCAACTGTAGTGCTTCTGCATAAATGAGAAAACTTAAATGCGAAATATTTATTTTACCGTTTAAAGCCCAGTAGTCTGTGTATCATATGTCTATCAATCAGTAAATCTGCATTTTGCGTAAGGAGTGTATTTATGTGTTTATGTTTCACATGATTCTCAGAGTACACAGCGTGTTTCTTTAACTCTTTGAAGCCGAAGCTCGTCTAAATATTATTTAATAAATCAGCCCGTACCGCGAAGAAAACACTACACTTCACCATTACAAATGACAACTGGTTGACGCTGTTTAAGGAAATAATCCCTGTTTACACTGAGAACAATCCGAAACCCATACATATAATACGCAGAGTTATTAACTGTGTGAAGCAGGTGGTACATATAGTTACCACTGGATCTTAAAGGGTTAAACAGCGTCAAATATTTGATCTTTGTAATGATGAGGTGTGTTGTGTTTTCTTTGAGGTAGGCCTGCGGACTGGATTTTGAAGTGTTATTTAAATACGCTTTGGTTTTAAAAGGTTAATATGACGCGGATTTAGAGTTTGTAACTTTGATATTTCCGTCGATGTTCTTCATATAGTAGGCTAAGTACAGAAAACTGCCACACTGATTTAATAAAGAAGGTCGAAAAGTGGTTATTTGTTCTGTAATTATCGCAATGGCTTATAAGGCACGTTAGATCAAGGTAGTTCCCTATGATAGAGATCTACATGACTTTCAATTGACAATGAAATTAATGATCACAGTTAAATAAATGTCTTATAATAATTTGAAATCAGTTCTGCATCGAAGCAGGTCATACCGAGCAGGTTGTGGCAGCAGGAAAGCATTTTAACTTTTATCGAGAGGACTCAACTTTAAATCTCGTTTGGGCTACTGTGAATATTGGTTGAAGTTTTTATGGTTTTGCTCAGTTTTACGAATGTAGTACTTTGAAATAGACTACGGCCGAATCATTTCAATTTTTATCTATTAACGTTTGCAATATTCTTTACATTTCACTTGATACTATACATTAACCTAGGCAAGTAAAACGGCATAGCTTAATAAAATTAGAATCACTCCGAACAGAATAGAGTACAGATCGATGGTAGCTGAAAAAGATGAAGTAATTTTTTAATTTTGCATAGAAAAAGCTTACGAAACGCCAAATTTAAAGTTATTTGTTATCACGTTTTCTATAGACAGTTACTTGAATAATATCCCTTAATTTAAAAGTGTGCGGAATTAGATAAAAATGTTATAATGTGATGACAGCATGATTCTCATATGGCAGTGAAACACGGGTTGAGAGTAAAACGTGTCGGAAAAATTCAAGCAGCGGAAATTAAATTTTTAGGGAGTGTCGGGGGTTGTAGCAAATTACACGATATTACAAGCGTAGATGTTCAGAGGGGAACAAAATGTTTACAGAAGAATGGATAACCCACTTACCCAGAACGGGATATTCTACCATATCCAATCTTTCATTTCTATATAAAAGAATATTATGTCGGGATATAACCGTACTGTTTAAAATATAGGCTGGTTATGAAGTCGAAAACAGCCTAGAACCTAATCTGTAGACAGGAAAAGAAGAATTATAATATAGTACCATTTTGACACATGAGCCGGGATAGTTCAGTCAGTATAGCGAGTAGCTACGGGCTGGACGACCGGGGTTCGATCCCCGACGGGGGCAGTGACACGATGAAAGGGTCGATCTCTTCAGCGTTCGAGCACTACCGTCTGTCTGTCTTTCTTTCTTTCTTCTTGGATGTTGCGCAGTGCTGTTACTGACCGACGTTTCGGAGAAGCCCTGATGGTGGAGGCAGTAAACAACTCTGATACCAGACTACACAGTGAAACATCACAGAATACAGTCATCTTAATGCTCATGGCATGGAAGACATAAAATCCCACAAAAAGAATTTGATTGTCAAAAAAATCCACCTTCTTACGACTTTTATCAAGGACTGGGCCATTAACATATGATTTTGTATCCCGATGGTTGCCGGCTACTTTTTAGTGAATAGAATGAATGCTGTGGTTATTATGTCCTCAAATAAAACATAACACCTCTGGAAATTGTGGAGAAAAGTAGAGTGGACTGCATTGTAAATAAAATAAAGGAATTAGAATGACAAAACATGTTTCAAATCCATACGTTCGTTTTTATATTCATTATACCGTGTACAGTACGTGGTACTTTACGACCATATGAGCCTGCTATAGTGTTTAAACCATATTAAAAGAAGTTATTATTATGTAAATTGCCGGTATTTTACCTTGTACATTGCGATTCTAATTTAAAATTCATTTTAATCACAGGTATGATTTTGAGTACTGTACAGGTGACGGGTGGTTAATGACGGTTCTCATATGTGCTGTCCATATGCACAGCATTCCGTTATTGACAGTTCAGGCTCGTTATAAATATATATTGAGACCTCACCATTTGTAGAAGCTTACAGACAAGTGATTTATACATCAACGATCTGCAGACCGTTCTGAATATCAGATATTTTGAAGCGTGGATTATAAATAATCTCATATGACTGTACAGTCAGTTTCATATGCCTACAACATAATCGTACGGCGACTTTAACTTTCAAGTCTCAGACTTTGAAATGAAGTTTGCGTTTAGCTGTGTAGTTATTTCTCCAGATCAAATTTCTGCCTTGTGAATATAAATTTCAGGAACATTAGCTTGTTTCTGTGTTATTAGCGTTATAATCAGAGATGGGATAATAAGACGTACAGCTCTGCTGTATAATTATGAAATCGAAACGAAAGAGATTTTACATTAATGTATTACTTTTGATGGACTGTTCTGTGTTACCTTTGGAAGTTGTAGCTGCATTAAACACTTCCTGTTGCAATTAGGCTGCTATGCGTTTTAAGGCACCGTTTAAAACCTAATTAATTGTTCCTACCTGTATCACAAATTTCCTTCAAATTGGCGGGATACGTGCTTTAATTATAATTGTAATAATTTCTACAATGTAATACATAGGACGATTTATTACAGGGGTGTCATGAAGTTATATTTATCTACCTGTTACGTCAGAGCGCTGAGTGAAATCGCTTGTACTTGTCCAACAGTACATGGACAACAGCTAATCTAATTTTATGCTGACATCCAATATCACGGTATTACATAATATGCAGCTGCAGCGATCGCTCTGTGATTGTCATATTGATAATGCATATTCCGTTTAACGTCCTAGTGAGTTCGTCATCGTTATAAATGATCTTCGCATGGAGTGATGATGAATTGCAATTCATCTGTAAAATGTTTAATTGCGTAGCTACTCATATTTACTTTTCTCTCCGAAATTATAACAATAAAAAAAATAATTTGGAATATGTGATGCGTACATAGACTACTTTGGATATTAGCAACTTTATCTTTTACTGCGTTATTATAAATATACCAGAAATTGCAGTACCTTCGGATTTGAAACGGCAAATCATGTAGCCCACTTTCTATAAATAAAGTTCAAGTAAACATATCAAAGCCATCGTTTGAATGCTGTGGTTACCGCTTCTGTCTCGCATTAGGAAATTATATAGAATTAACAATAAATCTAAGACCTCAAAATTATTGATTGTAGGGTGTAGTTTTTAATTTTCTTGTATTCCGCGTAAAATCTCCGACTGAAAATTGATTTGCCATATGTTATCGGTACTTTGGCATCGGGGGATTAAGTCGCCCAAGGAAACTGAGTTTGGTATCCGAAAGATGAAGAGATATTATAACAACACATCATGTTTCAAAGCTTATATTTTTTGAGTAGAATTTTTATCTCACTGTCACCTACATTTTTCTTCCATTAAAACACACCTTCAGTGTATTAGAGGCTTGCGGCATTAACTTTTGACATATGTATAGAATATTGCCTTAGGTTTACCGCTTTACGAAGCATTGGCAAAGTGGCTTTCGGTATTGATTTTTATTCAGAGTTTCTTTCCCGATATATGTTTTTTTTTCAGAATGCCAGTAAATACACAATCCGCCCTTCGCTTGTCTTCAATATGACCCCTGCCATTACACAGCGCCTTTTTCATGTCTGAGGAGCTGCAGAGACATAAAACATTTTAGAATAATAGGTCCTATTACTTCGCTCCTTTTCTAGTATTTGTGGGTTTCAAGTGTTTCTATGGCATCTTCCGACATTCAAACACGCTGTGCCCTCTTATTTTAGCATCCAACGCCACTGAACGCCTCTTGACGTTTCGGTATAGCAGTACGTCTCACAGTAACAGTACTAAGCAAAAATAGCAAACGGCTTGTAGTCAAGGATGAGATTGAAATGACTAATAATTTATTATTGCTCTTAACTCACTTAAGTCATTTAAAGTTACAGCTTATATTATAGCCTAATAAACTTAATGCATTTATTGAGATCGTAATTTTGTCTGCTATTTCATATACTGCTTCTATGCTTTAATTTGTTTTTGTCTGAGGAAGCGCTTGTAACTCTTATCTCGTTTACCTAACTGAGATTTTTGCTGTAATTAGCCTCGCTTTTATAACGACGTGTTTCAACGGAAATATAATGTAGCTCGTGTTCATTTCTAGTTAAAGTCCTGTCATATCCGTATCATAATCCTCACTTTTATGATTAACTTTACTACCTGAATCTCACTTCATTAACAGCAGAGAAATACAACAAGTATAAAGAAGATTATAGTTATTATTTTAGCCTGGTTATTTTAACTAGTCTAACGATAAACCAGCAACGCGATGTATCATAAAACGCCCAATGAAACTTCGAGGTTCAGACCGGTATGGATGGTACTAATATACCTGTGAGTTCAATACCCCAAATAAATTGTGGTATTGACGTATTCTGTTTCTAGGTAATATCCCAGAGTTTGCTTAGAATTTACACAGGATACCACGGCATTGCTCGTATGGACATATTTGATTGCCTTCCAGGCTTTATCTCGCTCAGTTTCAGTTTCTTAATACTAGTGAATGCGTCGTTGAATCGTTATTAGGTTTGGCGGCAGTAGGGACACAAAATATATTTGTTTATGACGATTTAAATACGTTTCCATCTGATCATACTTTTATCACAGTAAACGTGAGATTTGTCTTGCCATTTTCGAATGTGGTTAGAGTAGTCTAATCTGAACGAAGATGAAATTAATTAATATCCTTAGTTTTTCTGCGGTTTGTGTTAAATGCCTCATCTTCATAGTTGAAGGAGCATATTAAATTAATTTGTTGGTGGTTGGCTTGTATTTCCTAAAGACTGTGACGTCCAGATTTTCTGTGTATGTGTAGGTGGAACGTGCAGTCTGGTGGATAGGCACTACTGATATTGTTTTTATTTATATTCCCATAGAACACTTCTAAGGACCGATAATGAACTTTGGAATATGTTATTTATTACTTATTCTTATACAGTAATCTTATATGCAGTGACTGCAGATTATGGGAATAAAGTAAAGCAAATTCCCCGTATCACTAAGACCTAAGAATCATAATGTAAATGTTACATGCATGATTCTTTATAAGCTTGAAAAATATTCATAGCGTTTTGACACATTTAATATCAGCTTACATAGTAGTAAACAGAATCTGTCCTTTATATACGGACGACACGTGATATTAACAGTCACTTAAGAATACCATACGTAAAATTTTACAGTGATTAAAGTTACTTAGTACAGTCATGTAAATCTGTTGTTCGTTGTGTTTCGGGAGAGGAATCATCTTTTGGGATAAGTAGAATTTTAAGTTACTGCCTTGTTGCCTCCATCTCCAAGACGATAGTGGAGGCAGCAGGGACCTCTGAAACTTAAGTAAACTTCTACCAGACTATATTGCGCTACGGCTCAGAAGTCAACCGTCATCTTCTTCTAGGATGTTCCTGAAGGTCCTTGAATTTAGATTGAAAGTATGGGTTAAAACGTTCTTACGGTACTAGAATTTGATCTTCAGACTGTATAAAAGGCGATGTTTATGTGTTTCTGTATGCAGATACACATCAAAGGAATTAAATACAAGGCAATTGAGGGTTTTCTCCCTTGCCAATGCAATATTGCGCCCCGTGCAGCTACTGTGTTACTAATACTTCCTGCTCTCCTGCAAATACCAAAAGGGGAATGTTTTGTCTAACAAGTTGACATTAATTCCAAGATATATGTAGTTGCCCGGGAATGTCCTCCGCTGAGTAGAATTTACTAGTCTCTTAGCGTTTGAACTCCTTCGTCAACAATTGTGTAGAGAAAAGATTGGGTAACTTTCTACCATCAGAATGTCATAAAATCTTAGGATCTGTGGTCCTTATTCTTATCGAAAAACTATAACTTTAAA
>NW_019060172.1:644872-665229 GCF_000696155.1 Zootermopsis nevadensis
ACGCATTACAGTTGGACCAAAACTGGGACCGACGTCAATTTTAGCTGAGTAAGAAGAGACCCGTACCAGGGCGAAGTGCCAAGTCGGTCCTCCCGCCCAGAAATCCCCGCACATCGGAACATCTCGCGGACAGAGATGACTTCTCACAGAAATGTTATTTTGTTTTCACACGTAATATGGACGTGTATATAAATAAAGACTTTTCGTAACAATAGACTAATAATATAATATCAACGAAAACATCGTACAGCATAGGCCTGTGATTTGGAATATAATTGTAGACCGTCTCGTTGTCATGCGATCCACAGGAGTGTCACGTGTCACACACAGAAACTGTGCGTTACAGTGAGCATTTTTATGATTCAGAAATCTGATTATTGACGTTATTATGAAGTAAGTTCTGTTCAAATTTATATCTCTGTCCTTAAGATACTGAGTAAACTAAAGATGATTTGTCACACTGAAATAGACAATTTTGCTCATGAGCTAATTCGGGAATTGTTTACTGCTGTGATAAAATAACTTTCACTCCACATTTATTTATTGTAGAAAATTTTGCTCTTCTACCCCTCCTTTCAGCATAACTCGTCGCCTCTCAGCGTCTTCAATGGCAGCGCCAAGAATTATTGCAATCTTTGTAGTCGTATATCATTGACATTTTTCTCCTCTCATCGTCATGGGAACGTCGGATAGGCTGCTTTGGCTCCATTCCGTGAGATTTTGGTACAGCCGGAGTTTAAGAAATTCCTTCATAAGCTGAAATACAGAAAAGTGACAAAAGTGAATATTTCATTCTCATCTATTTTACGAAAAATGTCAAGTTTTCCGATTACTCTAATTAACAAGGGCTCTGTAACAAACAGTCTTGCCTTCTGCTCAGTTTATTGTCTTACTGTTTCCTTTACATGTTCACAACGCTTACCGGAGTTCAAATAGCCTACAGCCTGTTGTGTTACAAAACTTATTCCAGCTTCTGGCTTCAACAGTTCATGGTTGCGGAATACTGCCTCAGATCATTCTAATGTATCCACATGTCAGCCGTCTAGAAATTAATTTCGAATTCATCGCAGTGTTATAGGTCTGGCTTTTGATCGATTATGGGTTGATTGTATGGATTTCTACTTGTCTTAGAGTTCTTCTATTTCTTTCCTTGTATCTCATAAATACGATTCTAGTTTATTCAGGTGAAAAAATTAATACGAAACCACCGGCTTCAAAGGCGTACTCAGCATTAAAGCCAGTAACTAATTCTGGCTAGCCCTCTGCAGTTCAGCGTACAATCCAAGTAACAGTCGTTTTTTTGTTTTTGTTTTTGTTTTTGAGTAGACAACGCGGCATAAATATAGCGTGCACAGCAGGAACATAACCTCTGTTGCTAGGTCTGTATTGACGATATGAAATATGAGTTTGTGTCTAGTCTTTCAGGTAACATTGTTTTTTTCATATGTCTGAGTCTTCGTACCCACCGGTGTACGAAGAATGTGTGCCTACATTTGCCATAATTTAAAATATCACACCTACTTTTTTCTTTTAACAAAAATGGTGAGAAAAGTTTAGATTATTCGCATATATTAAGAAGATGTTATGTCATGTCATGTCATTCCCATTAATTTGTTTTTGGGTCGTTTATTTATATAGTTACTGCAAAACAATGCTGAAATTATGTTGGTCTAGATTTGAAACATCCTAGCGTGATTGAACTAATCGGCGGATGTACGGCAAACGATCCGGTCCCAAAACTAAGGTAACCTTGCCTCCGGCCTTTTCCTGAAATTTCCGAGAAAAATCTGAAAGATTTCAGTCAGGTTAGTAACTAATCCTCCTTCCGGGATTTCAAACCAGTATCTCACATCACGCAAGAACGTAATTTCAATAATGCTACAATAAGCTGGAGGAGCAGAAGAAAATCACGAACTTTGATAGTATGAACCGTCAGATTTTCGAACGTGGGATACAGACTCATGAGACCCATTGGTGGGCTCATGAATCTGGGTGTTATCACAACAGAATGTGAAGTTATCTGCCTGAGAGAAATAAGGTAAGCATTTTATAACCCTGAACACATTCCTCCCTGAGATAACAGTTGTGTTCCATACTAGTACGCTTTGTTGGCTGGCTAGCGAAGATGAAGCAGTTTTACAGCCCTGAACAGAGCCAGGCCTTTAAGGCATTTGGCTGAGATTCGTGACAGGATGGACTGTACAGGGCACACGGCCTGGCTGTTGTTGCTGTTTAACTGCCGGTGACGATGCTTAAAAGACGGGCCGTGGGTTAGATTGCTCTCGTAGGGAAATAGAAGCTGCACTTGCCCTAGATACGGCAAGCACAATTCTCCTTTTGTACTTTTTTCTTCTCGGCTTGGCAAGCGTTCACGCTGCTTTTATATTGTACTTAGAGTGGGAGTCGTAGGGATGGCAACATTAAGCAATCGCAAGTGGGGGTGAGCAGCATTTCATGTTGCGTCTTCAGCTAGAAGCAGCATAAAGTTCAGATTTCTTCCCTTCAAAACAAACTTCTCTCACTGTCGTGACCTGTATTTCAATTACATTCATTAACTATGTGAGATTGCAGGTTCTGATGGTGGCGAGTATAAAGGTCTTTATCTTCTGTGACGTTGCGCCGTGCATTCTGGTAGGAATTGAATTACTAGACGTTTTAGAGGTATTTACTGCCTTCATCATCAGGACGATTAGGCAGGTAGCACATCTGAAACCTTTTAGTTTCTACCAGGCTACACGGCACATTATCCCAGAAGACAGTCGTCTTCATTCATTAACTAATCCATAAAATTGCATAAATATTTGCAGGAAGGAGATACCCCTGATGTACGTGGAGTACATTCAGAATTAAATCTGTCGCCTGTGAAACTGATGGTAATATTTAGATTTGAATTGTTAGGTTTAATGTTAACTTCACTTATATAGTTGAAAGCACCAATGTTCTCGTGATAGACTACTGGTATGTTTTCATGTTAAGATAGAAATCTTGTGGTGAACCCATTTGTCATTATAGATGTCAAATGACGACATAATATGATTTGACATATCTTTAATATTTGAGTAAGCTAAGATTTGAGATGATCTGTAACACAGTAAAAATGAAGCGTAAAATACTAAATGAATTTTAGTAGGAAATTCTATACGGCCCAATTGGATAGACTGGAAGCAACATTACTTCCATTACACCCTAGTTCTTAGTCGTTTTATCTCGCTCCATAACGCACTCATCATTAAATTGAACTTTGTAGCTCGATGACCCATTAAATTACCAGTAGTCGAGTATATTTCACTGTTAAAATACTAAAGTAAAGAATATCATGAACTATTCACTTCATAATATATTATTTTACCCTGTTCCATATATATATATATATATATATATATGTGTGTGTGTGTGTGTGTGTGTGTGTGTGTGTGGGTGGGTGTGGGTGGTATGTCACTAAATAAAATCACACATACAAATTTTTACACATTAAAACACAACTATATTGTGCCAGACGCGTTTCAGCGTCATGAGGTCATCATCAGTGACATATTAAAATCAGTGCATTAACATATTGAATCCATATATCCCATACATAAATGTGGTGTCACAATGCACTGCGTGTGAAGGCGATATCCTGCGTCTTTATGTTATGTTTGTAATATCCCACTTACGGTTTATGTTACACAGAAACTAGTATATTGTCCCATATAATTGTGTTTTAAAGTGTAAACAGTTTGTATATGTGATTTTATAGTGATCTGATGTTACACGGTATGCAAGGTTTTAAGATTGGCATGTCACTCTAAGAGGATATTATTGATTAAGGCAGTTTGGGAGTAGAATGATAAGGAAGATATTTAAATCTAAGAGAAATGTAGGTCAGTGACAAAGGACTCGAAAAAAATTTGCAATTTGATTAAGTCAAGAATGATGAGAAATATGTGAACTAGAGTGACCCACTTCAAAATAGGCCTTTTGTAGGCTATCGCGAATACTTATTACTTCGAATTTAGTTTCATATCGTATCTCGTCCCTTGAAAGTGCGAATTTACTCTGTGGTGTAGTGCAAGACTATTAAGAATTAGAGATAAATTTAAAATATTAGGTTTGAGGTTCTCAAGGCGATGAGAATAACGATGTTGCCCTTATAGGTTTTAAGCCGTGCAGTTTCGTAGGTCGATAATCAGCGTTTCGGATAAACTTTGGTGTACGTATCATAAACTGTTTGCATTTTTGAGATCCATGTACAACCTTTATTTGTAACACTTCTCGAAGTCTTGAGTGTCTAATAAAGTGCAACGAAAAAGTGATTTCTGACTATGCCGTGTGATGTATGCATTGTATTTAGATTTTGACAATAGATTTGTAACTGCAATGAAAGAACATAGTCTAAATTAAGTATTTAATACCACAAGTAACGCACGCAATTAAAGTACACCACGTACCTGTGTACTTGACTGAAATAAGTTACATCCATTCCATCTTCTTTTATTTATGTTCAATTTCGAGAGTCAGGCCGTGGACTAGGTGGACGGGGCGTATGAATATGTAGGACGCAATCAAACTCTTGCTAAGTCAATCTCGGAAATCAAACACATTCATTTAATCATGTACAGTAATGTAGCTGTGCTGTTGGGATGAGTCATTCATTGTCTTCTCAAAGTTATGAGGCAAACAGTACTTCGTTGGTGTGTTGTTTTACGTTTTCTCATATGGACGAAGTTTAAATATATTATCAGCACAATTCTGCGCAAGAAATCCTTTTGTACTTTTCTGAAATTACGTAGTGGAAATGCCGTGTCTTATCTCAGGCGGATGAACGACAAATTCTCACGCAGAGGCCTGCATACAATCCATTTACGATTAATATAGAGTTTTAGATGAATTTAGTAGACGGGTTCAAGGATTTCCTTTCGAGTACGGGCGTTTCCATTGAAGGTGTTGGACAGATGTTGGTACTTGAAGTAATGAGAGTTGGGGTTAGGCGCTGCATGCCACATATTAGCAAGTATTTATGAAATTTCTATCACGTAAATAAAGAAAGTTCTTGAGCTGGATGAATTAAGGCACTAATATCTGTTTTCACATCTCACAGGATTTGTAATTGATAAGCGTTTCTGTCATTATATAATTCAAATTTTGTAATGAGGTAGTATTGAAGTGCGTGCATATAAGTTGGTATTCATTATATTTTATAAGGTGTTATTGCATCATAGATCTTGTAAGAGACGTAATTAACATAATTAATTTCTAAGCAAAGTTAAACAAAACACGGAAAAGATTAAATCTGTTTTTCCACACCAGCCTTTCAGATGTTTGGTGTGTTTGGATGCGTCACGACGTGTGAGATGACAGGCCTGATTTGGCAAGCCGCCCGCTCAACAGCGTTTAAAAAATTTCAAACGGAAGTTTCGTACGTCTCTGTGAACGATCGTGCACGCCTTTGATTCGAAAGAACATTCTGCCAGCTCTGGAATCCAAGATGATGCACTATTCAGAATGAAATACGTCAAAGATTTCCTTGAGTAAGCCTACTTCTGTTTTGATAAGAACGTCCATTATAATCGTAACATACACAGTATATGTAATGAATAGCGTCTTCGTGACGGTGGGAGAGTCTATTTATACGCAAAGTAAAGATGAATATTGTTAGCTCCTGAATACCAGCACGAATAGAAATAACTTCATCCTTCGTCTTTCTACTGGTCACTTCCGGAGTTTCGTTTCCCATGTTACGTTCGTCAAATCATGATATTGAAAAGCTCTCTGGTGACATCGCGACCCATTTCCTGTTCGTCCACCACGTCCATCCCGTCATCAACGCCCATCTGCCTCAGTAAATCAGTATTGATTGTGTCTGGATGACGAAATAGCGGCTTCGTCCTTCATAATTCCACTATACTGCACAGTAATATAGTCGCATTTCCTGCGGGATAAAATAAGATTATGTTTCTAGTTTCCCGGAGGGGTGACGTTTTAATTCCGTACCAATCCGAACCGATTACTGTAACGTCACTACGTAGTGAAGTCGTGTTGGTGGACAGTTATTCGCCGTAATTGGATATAGCGTACATTATTCACTCCCTGCAATAGTTTCGCGGGGTAAAAAAAAGAGATTAACAAGAATAATACTTAAACTGCATGATGCAAAATCCTAGAATAACTTACAACATTTTAAAAATAGTTTTTTAAAGTTTCATGACTTTGGCTGAATAATAATAACCTAATTCACTTTCTGATCGTTTGGTTTTGGTATATCTTGAGGTGTACTTGGTAAAGAGTCATCCCATGGCGTCATTTTTTTATGTTAGCTCCGTAAGTTCGCTTACAATCCCATCGCATTGGTCTTACAGTTTAAGGAGCATACGACCGATCTTGGACCTCTCTTACACTGGAAACACGGGTTCAAATCGTGCGTAGAGCACGGGTGTACGTCACTGTTCTTCTGTATGCCGGTCCTTCGTCAAAGAATTTCTAACAGATGCGGGGAATTTATATTTATAATGTATATAATGAAGCTGTCAGTATCTCGTGCTATAATTAATTGGTGAAATGTGGAAATAAGACAGTATAATTTCTGAATAAGAAAGTTTGTTTCCCTAAAAACAGAGTTCATGGAGCAAACTATTAGGCAGTCATATTCTGTTAGCCGTATTGATATGTCTTATCGGTTAAGTAGTTGTTTTTATATATGCCTTAATTACATTCTGCAGTACTTAGCACAATAACTGGAAAGTGGTGGCTTTCTTAATTAAAGTAGTTAGTTCAACTGTAAAAATGATACAGAATATTTTCATATTAGACATACTTGAAATCTGATGTCAGAATTATGTATGTGGTATATGCTGAAACACGTTCACAATTAACAAGACATATAAATTTAGTAGTAGTTCTGATTGTCCGGTATGTGTGAATGTTAAAGCTGTAGATCACTGCCGACTGTATGCGAAATCCATTCAGTGTGTGCACATGGCTTTTTCATAGCGTACTTTATCATCGTTATCTGATGCCCCGTTATATGAAATAAAATGTTTGATAAAATTTGAAACGTATTTCAGTGTCCAATTTTAATAACCCGTACGCAGCACAATGTTACACTAGGCCGATACAAAATATCTGTAGTGGTCACTGTTGGAATACTTTCGTGTGTTTGTAAGATACGTTTAAAGCATTAGATCTCAGCCTGCTGGACTTTTGTGAGTAACTGGTATATGTTCTTGATGAAGAAGCAGAAGAAGAGGAGGCAATGGAGGTAAATTGACGTATATAAACTTCAGATTTATAGTTTATAGTTTATAGTTTAGTTTTAGTTTAAATATATGTATGAATTCAGATTTATGTTTATAACTTTTGTGTGATTCTCATTGTAAACAGGAGTTGTTTCTTTAAGTACCATTAACGAAGTGATCTTTGTAATGGACAGGTGCCGATTTTTAAAAATATTTATATTTATTAAATTTTTGACGTAAATACGTCTATATTTTAGGGTCAGTGTCATTCGGACAAAAATGTGTTACGAAAAAGTGTAACGAAAAAGGGAAACGAAAAAGTGTAACTTCATTGTTATGTTACCTAGGAAACGTCATATGTTTATCATCAAATAAACAACAATGGTTACCTACATAGTTACCTTACCTTACCTTACCTTACATTACATTACATTACTTTACTTTACATTACCTTACCTTACACTACCTTACATTACATTACATTCAGCTACCACAGACCCATCTTAAGCGTAACTAATTTAGGTTAAATAAGCAATGTCTTAATCAAACTTTACGCAATTGTAAAGCATGTATAAAGGAAATATTTAGAATAAAGCCAATATATAAACTTCCTTTCCGTATAGACGTATTTACGTCAAATTCTCCGGAACCGTGGTTCCACTGACAATTTTTCTGCTACTAAGCTTTGTAAGATTTATTTCAATTTCATTATTGCGACTGAAAATTGAATTACAGGATCGCACAATGAGATTTATGTAGTTTTTATGTTTGTGGCTTTTACTTGTACAGGGTTGGGTTTAAGACATTAAGTTGAATATTGCTTTTCGTTGGTTACTCAAAGAAAGAAAACATTAACACTGTTCGAGAACAAAGTTCTGAAGAGAGCAATGGGACTCATAAAAAGACGTAACGTGAAGGTTGAGGGATGTGTAATAAGAAGACTCAGTCTGTATTTTCACGTAACACTGTTACGGTGGTTGCATATATAAGGATGTAAGGGGTGTAACGTGAAGCATGAGGACTGCACACATCGTCCACGTCGCCGGAAAAACCAAACGGAAGAGGCCACTAGACGCAGACGCATATGGGAAGATAATATTACAGTTCGTGTCAGGAAAACAGTGTGTGAGGATGTGAACTACATTCAACTTCCTCAGTGTAGGTTAAAGTGTCAGAATGTTATGAACATGGTGGTGAAAGATTGCAGTTTTTTTTGAGGAGTCGGTAAACATTAACTTTCCTAGGAATAGCGTCTACCATGAGGCTCATGTGAAATTTGAGACCATCCGATAGGTTGGTAACCACGTACAAGATTTAAACAGTGAACAGCTGCATAACCAGTTCATCAAAATCCATGTATTTAGATACTTATTTAATGCCGGGATAGCTCAGTCAGTATAGTGACTAGCTACGGGCTGGACGACCGGGGTTCGATCCCCGACGGGGGCAGAGGATTTTTCCTCTAGCCTCTGCGTCCAGACCGGCTCTGTGGCCCACCCAGCCTCCTATCCAATGGGTACCGGGGTCCTTTCCCGGGGGTAAAGCCGGCCGGGGCGTGATGCTGACCACTCACCCCATCTAGTGCCGTGGTCAAGGAAGAGAGGAGCTATACCTGCTCTCCCCCCAAACGCCTACATGGCGTATAGCGGGACAAACTTTACTTTTTACTTTACTTTCTTTACCGAGAAGATGTCATAGTGAATTAATATGCATAAAATACACATTAATGTGTTGCAAGAATCCGCAGAATATGATTTATAGGATATACGACTACTAAATATGATAAAGGGAAGGAAATTTGAAGTTATCAATCATTGAATACGCTCACTTCTGTTATGTGTATACAACACAAGTTATAATAGCATAGATAATTCATTTTGGGAGTAACTCTTATTCCCCTCCCTGCCCACCTTGTATAATGGTAAGCAACTAAGTATGCCCTGTTTACAGAGCCTTGTCTTATGATGTTCGGCTGTGTAAGAGGTTCTGCAGGAAGGAGGTTATAATATTAGTTAACTTATACGTAACTCCGGACAACACTGCTTGCATATATTTTATTTCCACAAAAGAAACAAGTTTTGTAGCAAGTCGCTTCTTATACAAGTTGCCCAAGAATAGAATTCAAAATGTTATCACGTTACGAATCAGCATTCTGCTGTTAAAAATGGGAGGGGGGTTAGTGAAGAAAAGTCCAACAAAGAGACGGAAGGCCATAAGGAAAGAGAGGGAAGTGCGATGTTTAACGGCCGTGCAGAATTCCGGATAAGAGCAATCTAAAGTTACAGACGATTTAGTCCGACGAAGACCTCGAGTTGTAAGCGGCGGGACTCCCACCAGTCCAATACGGTGTCGACGCTGCTTTCAGGCTTTAAGTTTTTCATTTGAACTGCGATAAAAGCAGAGTGTTTTTATTTTTAAGTCTGGTCCACTTCAAAGGGAGTTGGCCTAGTCATTTGAAGGAGATTTATTTTAAGATGAGACGTATAGGAATCTTATAAGGTTTACGTAAAAGTTCGTCATATTGTAGAAGTATTCTCGTCTGAAGACGACTGTGTTCTGTTCCTCCATGCGAAGTTTCAGACGTGTTTATTGTCTCCATTATCAAGTCTTGTCAGATTATGGCACAGTGCAGAGTACGTCCCTGAAGACAGCTATCTTCATTCTTGCTGCCGCGGGAACCTGAAATCTCACCTATGCTACTATAATACTGAAAATTTTGAAGGTTCTATAAAGAGCAATATATTATTTAGTAAGTGTAATGTATTTACCATGTTTTATATGTACCTTATCAGCCTAAGTTTGCGGATGCAGGAGACACCTTATAATTTGGTGAATATTTCCGAATGTGTTGAGTAAGCAGCTGCGGACATCCGACAAGGGATATCTCAATCTCGAGGGTTTCTCATGTCGCTGACGGCCCTTCAACAAGCAAAACGTTGTCGCAAAAGGTCTCGGACTTTGATGCAATTTGAATAGAGAAATAATGTTAAGATATATTCTAAAGAAGGAGGATTTGAAGACGTGACTTTGCCTGGACTTCGGATGGATTTTAATATCGAGTTTTCATAAACATTGCAATGAAACTTCAGTTTCCATTTAAGTAGGATATTTTTGACTGATAAAGCAGCTTTCAGTATATTATTCGGGAAATGTGAGATGTTTGACCGGGAAAGTGTTTTTTGCAGCATGATATTTTCACCTTATAACACAATACTGTCAGTAATATCAGAGTAGTTGGTATGCGTGCATAAAGTCAGAATGTGGATGCTTTGAACGTCACTAAACCCAAAAACGTTCTGGCCTCATAAATGTACAGACTACAATTTTCTATTTATCATATTTTAAAAGAAACGTGATTCGTTCTAGTAAATCTGGTGAAGTAATTTTTGATTCGACAGATGAAGAATTGTAGATGTCTGAGTCTTAAGGACAGAGGCTTACCTATGAAAGGCGGTTGTACCTGTGTGCGGTGCTGTGCTGTGGATAGTGCTTTAAGAGGGGACAGGTTAAAGTTAAACATGGTTCTGTGATTCTGTTCAAAGGAGAGACAGGCACCTACTGTAGCGGTTAGGTCAGGTCCATGTAGTCATTTGGAGGGGTGCCCACGACGTAATTTAACTTGTGGCCATTACTGAAACGTTATTAACAAGCTTTGGAATGTGGTTGCAGCAAGTTTGAATCCTACTAAAGATATGTAAGTTTCCAAAGTTCCTGTTGCCCTTCGTCGTTAACCTCCTGCCTGATAATCTGCTGTTGGGCTCGTACCCAAGATCAAATCAGTCCTAGGGAACATTTCGGAGGTGTCCTGTTTTATTTTTACTTTCTTTCTAGAAATCGATATTGTATTCCGTAAGAGATTGTACTTATGTACCTGCAATACTGGAAAGTCATATGTTATGAGAAAGAATAATGTTATTTATTAATTTGCCAGTTGTACTGGAAGGAACTTTTTTCCTTGTTATAGAAGAATAGAACCGTTCCGAAATCATCCTCCCCAGGATGTTCGTGTGATTTGGTTTTTATACACAGTGTGTGTGAATATTTTTTCTATCGCGAATACAATGGTTTTTGTACATTTCGGATGGGCGTTATTGATTTCTTGTTCTACATTGTTACGGATTGTGTCAGCATTTTATGTATTGGGTGAATATCGCATTCGATTTTGGAGACCGCCTGCTGTGCTTTAAGAAGCCAATTTGTAAATACACTTCTTCCTCTAATGCAGAATAGTTTTCTAGCTTATGCTTGTTAGGCTATAGACTGAACTTAGAAATATTTCAGTTCACAAATAAACAGGCTCCATGAAACACTTGTAACTATAAACTTTGCTGAAGAGAATTTAAAGTGGTTCAACGTACTGAAGTGAAATTTAAATAACACTATTCTCCATTACATGAAAAGGACGTAACGTATGAATTAAAATTTATCTATATGTTATGAAAAATGTAATTATTTTATGTAGGCTTGCGGCAGTTGAAAGTACATGTTGTTACCAAACCAAAACTACGGGTATTTATTTGAATGTACTGTACCATACGCATAAGTCGACATAATTTTATGTAACTCCACAATATGAAAGTTATTATTCGTATAATCATTATGAAATATTTAGTGCTAGTGTTTAAGGAAGTGGTTCGTGAAAACATGATGAAAGGACACAACTTTGGCATTTGCTAATACGACGCTTAATTAAATTAATCTGTAATACTTCTTAAACTGGCAAAAGTTTGAATATATAGATTAGTAAATAAAACGTATACATACATATTTCATATATAGTTGTTTACAATTTTTCTGCTTTATATGTAAAAGCCAAATTATTCATCATATAATTTTCTAATTATTAGATATCTGGTGGCTTTATAGGCAGAATGTTATTTCAATAGACGTTTGGAAGCAATTTTTTATTTGTTCCTGTTGAATCATGCAACAACTCGGCCAGGTGTTTCATTATGCATTTTCGTGTGAAGACGAGCATGTGGTGTATTTCCGGCGTGTTTGCCACATGTTTCTTAGTAAGGAATTTCAACTCCGATGCAATTAAGTGCAATGTCGGTAGAGTGACAGTGAAGTCTCTGCCTTGCGTGTCCTTTGATCATGTGGGGAGATAGTGGTGTGTGTGTGTTTCAAATTCAAATACCTACTAGAGTACATAATAGTGCAGTGGGAAGGATATTTATTTTGGTTTGTTTGTCCTTTTTCATGCTTTATCTCATTCTCTCTTTTTCTTTTATTCTCCCTAGATATTTATATTTTCTTTCTTCTATTCTTATTTGTCCTTATACTGAAATCAATGTATCTCGACACACGTGTTAGGAATATTGCGTCCCAGAAATATCTTTGTGAATTTTGATATCTCAGTAACTATGCCTTAAAATAAAGGAGTCCTTTACCTGATAAAGCGAGCGGCTATCAGCTGCCCTCAAGGTACTCTGCTACATAAAGTTAGTAAATTAGTTATTTACGTGGTAGTGACTAATTTTATATACCTTATGACATTTGGAGAGCGTGTATAACATACCTTTGGCTGACAAAGGGAAGTTGCACAAGTAACAGTGCTGGCTGACACACACGAGTATACTCGTATAATCTGAGTGCACTTGTCGGCCGTTTAGTAATCGTGCCGACGGCGCTTTTGATGGTAAGGGTTTGATTCTACATCGTTCCAATCCACCATATATTTGCTTGAGATATCTTTTAATTTCGATTTGAAATTGGTTGTGTGTTTTGCAGGGATTAGGAATACGGTTTTAGTTTAATGTATTCATACAAAAACTTTTATGTATTATGAAGTCTGCGTATCAATTTGTCAATGTAGTTAATCATGGCTACAACAGACTATGGATTAATTTCCGAACTGCTGGATTATGTGACCATCCTTGCGGAAAGAATGCCACGGAGGAACAATGCGACCGGAACTATGGTACAGTTGAGTTTTTCTCGGGTGTGGAAGGCATGGAGGGGTCATGACGGTGAAGGCTCAACCCGCCTTTAGTGTGGGAGCCAATTGAAGCCCCGCTTTATAAGAAACATGGCAACGAGAACGGGTGCTTCGTCATTTATAGAGATGAACGATTGTGAGGTCATGTTGGGCACCGTGAAATAATTACCTTTCCTGCAGTCTGGTTAAGCATAGTGAACCCTACACTGATGGGTCTCAGATGGACTAAAATGCAAAGAACAAATCTTATAATGCTTATATTTCATTTCGAATGTAGTATGTTGAAAAAAATTGGTCAGAAATATTCTTATCGTTTTAGATACTACGGATCCCCAGCGTCTCTGTGGCTTCATGCAAAGATTTTGTAAACCTGTGGAAATGACGAGAGCTGTAAGAGTCATATTAACTGTTACTGGGTATGCAGTTATTGATACTTCAACCAAACACAGGTTAATTGTTACTAGCCTCGTTGCGTTTTATTTTTAAGTTTTTTTCCCCAGAAATTAAAGAGTGGAGCATCACAGCAACACGTTCTTCACCTCTATGATGGAAAATGTTCTTCGTAATTGCAATGGTAAATGGAATAACTAAGTTGTGTGAATTAAACTGGTTCAGTGTAATGTTTGGTGGTGGGCTTTTATAATCTCGATAGCTCCTATTTCCATAAAGCACGGGAATATTTTCACTAATTCAGCAACTGTTAGCTTTTCAGGACGCACTATCCTCAATGGAGGTCCCTAGTAGAAAAAGAACATGAAACTTAATGTTAAAGCCAGTAATGTGAGTTACTTCGGGCAGGAGATCGGACTTAGATACCTGGAAGGAGAGCAGATATGTTTCTATATTTTTGCCATGTCCATATTTACTCTAGGGTACATTTGGTCTCTTCTTTTTGGAACAGCTGTAAGGGTATCTTTATCTGGAACGGAGGTTACCAGCCGCCTGCCTCTAGTGCAGAATGCGTGGAGCTCTACCTCCATCTTGAACATGTAATCGACCTAGAAATTGTTGGTACACAGTACAGTTTTACAGTATTTGAATTCACTCGTTAATCCGGTATCGTAAAAGTATAGAGAAACATGCAGAATTATAGAAGCAGGGTGTAGCTAAATCTAAATGCTTATTTATGAGTCCTGTCAGTTGTAAAGGAAAAATAAAGTTCTTATAGATGGCAAATGGGAGTGTAGGGCGTATGTCGATTTGACAGTCGATAGATAAACTTCCTCTCCCGACAACGTAATACTTTTTCATGCATGTATATGTAACGTTCCGCATGCTGTTTGTATACATAACTGACACTGCAATGCTAAGCAAAAACACTGTAATTCCAGTCTCTCTTGAAGAACTACTTCATGAATATCATGATTCTCTCCCGTACACCAGACATGTTTCTTCGAAACTCGTGTGAAAATTTGTATAACTTGTAACAGGTCAGAATTTTATATTTGTGAACCTGAAATTTACTTACAATATTATCTTATACAGAAAGAATGCTTAATTAAAAGTGCAGAGTTATTAATAGTTAAAGCAAGTGGTTCATATAGTTACCATTGGGATTTAAAGGATTATTATTCTAAATAGTGTGCCAACGGATTGTTCTACCAATCACAAACCTACAAGTGTAATAATTTTAAACAAGAGATGTGGGTCTGCAATAAATGTTGACTGGTATATATCGTGGTAAATGGCAGACAACGCTTTCGAAATTGGTATATATTGATTCTGCTGATAATGTTGCCGTACTCTCGTACCTGAAATACTGACCCGTTCTATAGCTACAGCCTCGATTTCTTGCTACTGAACATTTCGTGGTACAAATGAATGCGTGAGAATGAAAAGGGCTCATGCCACATAAAACAAACTTTTAGTAAACTGGAAAAGAAACTGTTTATAATGTTTATTATAGTTAAACAATAGAGTAACACTGTTTCTGAAGTCGCAGTTACGGTAGTTAATGTATTTAAATTATGTCACCATGTTTTCTTTTCTGTTTTTAGCATTAATGATATAATATTTTGTCTTTAACATATGCCCGTTTTATCCTAACGCATTTATATATTCACATTAGTGGTTGTACGTATTAGAGGATGCAATAAACATTACACTGAAACGGGCGTTTCCAAAGCAAACGTGTTGGCTAATTGAAACTTTTAGTTAGCCTGTAATTACACTGGAATAAACTAGACATACCTGTGTTTTTACCAAAATCACAACACATGTGACTGCTTAATTCCACGTTGTTGTTTATGTTAGGAACTGCACTGGCCTATTACAGTACCCTGCTCTTCGTGCACCATATTTTAGGAGTATTCCAGTTTTTTTATAAATAATCTTTAGGCCCAGTTTCGGGCCAAGATATGTCAGTACATAGTAATTACATGCACAGCTATTGTAACTGAAGATTATTTCTTCTTCAGCTTTCACGGATTAGGCCCGTTGTTCTTTGTAAATTCAGAATTGCGGTGTTATGTATCTTTTAGGCAATTCGAAGGTCTTCTCGGATGGGGCGGTCTGCTCATTGAAAGACGTTTAGTCAACATACAAAAACGCTGATATACATTCATGCCTTGAGCGGGATTTGAACACGCGATTGCTGTATTTCAGTGGCCAAAACCGTAGTGATTACAAGATGTATTCTCCCTTACCAAAAATTACACAAGGGATTTCGTGGTCATGTAGATGTTCAGTTTACAAATGTGCACGCACCTCATATAGTCAGAGCTCTCGTGGTCATGTAGATGTCAGTTTACAACTGTGCACGCACCTCATATAGTCAGAGCTCTTGGTTATCGGTATTAAATAATTTGGCTTCAGATATCTTCCAAGTGCTTTGTAATTATAACGATTATAATCGCTGCAGGAAGTAATAAACAGAATATTGAGTAATCATATCGGAACGTATATTATTACTGAATACATACAAATGTTGGGTTCGAGTCTTAGGCAAGCAGTACAACCACAGTATTACCATCTCTCCTCAAACGTCTAGGAGAATTGACGGAGAGTACCTATAAATAGATCGCTGCACGCCACAACAATTTACATTTCAAAATAGTCCATCAGTTGGCGCCCGGCTAAGTGTCATACAGAACTCGAGAGGAAGAAAGTTACGAACTCAGCTTGGTAAAAGTACTCAGAAGCAACAATCAAACATATTAATTAGAAACTATGGTCACGTTCACATCTACAAACTTGCGGGGAGACTCGAAGAAAATAAGCAGTTTCATAAATTTCAAATAATATTTATGCTCTACAAATTTTCTATATCAATTGAAGTCCGATGCTCTGATTTCAGTTCAGTCCACTCTTATCTTTTACCTTGTAGGCGCACGAATACTGACAGTGTCCATGATGTAATGGTAATTAATTTTGTCCTTGAGAAATAAATAAAGAATAAATAATAAACACCAGGGTACGTTTCAATCCTGTTTCATGGACAGGTACACCTTCCATGTACGCTGATGTGAAGGTAATTGAATTTAATACAATTTTAGTGTGCTTCACACAATTTTTATATTTCATAGGATTTCGAGGACGGATAATAGACTCATCACAGGTATAAGGGCACAGTACAGAGAAACGAAGACATGAAACCAGGTCTCGAGCATAAACCTTCCATATCTAATCTAAAAGAAAAATAATAATCAAACTTCATCTTAAATATAGCGTTGTGTAATGTGTTGGATTTCTATGAAGCACAGTGTTTTAGGCTTGGGGGAGGGGGTACTTAGGTGTTTCTGCCATTCATATGCCCGTCTATTTCATGCACAGTAGGCCCCATTGCTGTGGTACTCTTAGCCCTATATGCCACTAGCCATGATGATACACGCATCATTCTATTTGTGAACTTAGCCTACCTTCATCCAACACATCAGAACATATTTAACACCCACATTGCAAATAAACGGTGAATCCATCTACCTACAGCCTTCCGGTAGTGCGGCGTTTTAATATGGAAGAATTAAATTTTGTACACTGGCAAAGCAACCTGTAAATTTACTTAAACCACATAAAACATGTTCACACGTAAATTGGTCTAAGTAGCAGTGGATTAATTGCAGCGTGCGTCGCCTTCTAACGAAGACAGGACAACCAGTTCCAGTAAAAATGTAAGATATTAGAACGCGGGTTCTTCTATGTTTAAGGGTGTCTGAATAATACCGTCAAACGATCCGCTTAAGTGGAAGCATCTTACGAAGGATGTCACCAATTTAAAGGACATGGATTGTCGTGGTACCTGTGCATCAAAACAGGAGGCAATTTCGATGAGCACATATCCATACCTTTAACTGTGAATAATGCAGTTTCAATTGAAAAATAATAATTTTATGAACATCTGTACAGAACTGAAATGCGTTTAAAAAAATAAAATTAAGAAATAGTACGTCATGAAATGGTTACAAGCCAGAAAAAAAACTGACGGATATTCAAGTAAGCTTTGAGACTTACTTTTGTTTGTAGAGGTGTAATAATTGAATTATTTAAGAATGTTCATACAATAAGATGTAATTTGTCTAACGACATTAGTAGCTAACAGCGTCGAATAATAGGATGATTAAGGAATAATGAATTGGAAACGATATGTAAGGAAACGTACGTGGCCTGATTTATATTTGTGTGGAGGGAGTGTGGAAAAGTACTGAAGGGTTCATTGAGGATAACCATTCTCCGAGCCGAGATTTGAATCCGTATCTTATGAATACGAAGCAAGAGTATCAACCACTCGGTCATAAACTTCGGTCTTATCGCTGTAATTAATATATGTCTACTCAGGAAGAGAAAATACATGGGCACATGCAGTTTGCAGACAAAACAAACACCTACAGCTCTCTGGTAACGCTCCAGGTAATGTTAGGTTAAGTACCAAGAGGTACCAGACGTTAAAACAAACACGGACATAAGAAATATAGGTCGCCTGATCTCTGTATCTGAAGAGTGTTCTGTAATGAAGCCGTGGAATGGCATATAACGCTGTTCTAAATCCGACAGCAACATGGAACATCGGTTAGCCGGTGAAGCCACGCAACTGCCCTTGTTTCTCTCATCCTTATTGTACACAAATGTCCAGTGCAGCCAAGCGCAAACATAGGACGCTTGTGCAGTTAACAGTGTTTTACGCAGAGCTTGTTATGGCTTCTGTATTTTCCATCTCTTTTGTGAGTTAATAGAGGATGTAGACCGTTGGCTACATCTGTCGCTTGCACTTGGTATTAATTAATATTCATTTGATTGTACTGACTCAACTCGGCGTTTATTTGATACTTTGAGTAACGTTGATTAACGTACATTTTTTAAATTGTTAAAATGTATTATTTTATTTAGTACCTGCTCTACAATTTTGTGTTTTTGAAGTGTTTATTGAGATGATTTCATAATATTTTTGTTTGTGTTGAAATTATATTTTTTGTTTCTTGATATTTTCAGGTAAGCAGCAGCAGACTTGTTGACAAAATAAGGGACGCCATAACTGACTTCTCTCGTCTCGTGCGTTCGAGGTGAGACTACTTTATCATATACGCTACGTAACCTATTTTGCTTAATTAACAGTGTCGAGGGGTCTTTGTTTACTGAGATATTGTAGACCGCAGTTTCCACAACAGACGCGTTACTTCTTGAGGAACGCATGGCTGCAGGGAGGAACACCGTGGTGCACAAATTCATGCATCTTACAGTAGCAACGAAAGTCTGTGCAGCACTCGTCAGTAAGGAAGCTTTGTAATAATACCGAGAACTCCAAAAAGCCAGACTGAGTCTAACACGGTCAGTGAAAGTAGGTCTGGAAATATTTCTTTCAAAAGTTACGGAGGGTTTAAGTTTCAGGCTGTCTATTTAAAAAATACTGAATCGAGTTATATAAAATTCAACCTAGTGTATTTAAATTCAGTATTGTATTTAAAATTATTTTCGTCTCCATCGGGCCATTATTAATTTATATTTAACTTACGAAGTTTCTCAAATATGGATTTCTGTACAAATATATTTATATGTGTTATAACATTTATTCGAAACGTATTTCTAGTAACATGATTAATCATACTCAGTTTAACCAAAATCTGGGGATTGCTTTGAGCCACACTATATTATATTAACACATTACTTGTAATAATTTTGCTGTTTTCCATATCGAAAGACATTAACACATTTTTGGCGTGTCATTGACCGAGGTTATAATTAAGCCGTGATGTTGCAAACAGTGCAGCTATTATCGTTAACAAGTAATGCTCTTAAATAATATTTTATTATATAAAGTATGTTATGTTCTTAATACGCGTTCTGATGCTTATAAATTTATTTCTCCTAATTAGAATTTTCGAAACCTTCCCATATTTAAAAATGTAAAATTATAACACCGAAGAATTAAAAATAACGTTTTCATGGAAAGGATATTGTTAAGTAGAATGCCATGGGAGGTTTCTATGGCCAGTAATCTGTCAAGAAACACATTTAAATGTTTTATTTAGAAGGTGAAGCAAACCTGTAAGTGTTTCTTACTCACTGGTTACAAGTCTGGCGACCGCGGTTAACGAAGAACCTAGTTAGATTTCAGTTGAATATGAATGAGACTTACTTTCTACGCTTTCTGCAAAACTGTGTTAGCTGAATAAAATAATATAATGTGTAACACAGTCGGACCAACTGGGGCGCAAATGATTATAAGTATTCTTTAATACCGAGTGGACTGGACTTGGCGTCGCTAACCCTCGAAATGTCTGCAGTGCCCCAGAGAGTTAAACATTGTTTTATATTTGATCAGTATATTGCGTGGTCATATATGAACAGTAAATTAGAACACAGGCATAGACCCGGACTTGCTGATATATGTTTTAATGGTCAGTACAATGAATTAATTTCTAGTACCAAAGTAAACTTATGGGACTGGGTCCTTCATCTGAAGCTCTGAGTAGCGTAGCTAGTTAAAATATTTCCCACCTATCGGCATTACCAACTCAGATACCAGAATAGTTCACCGCTGGTCAGTATCCTGATTGAAACGAAACTCCTGTTTATTTAAAATAAATTTTAAAATTTTTAATAACCTACAGTAATTTCTCCCACGTAAACACTTTCCTTCAGGTTATCCGACTGAAATACTTTATGTATTTTGCAAACTCTTCCACGCGTGCTGCATGCTCATTCGGTCTCGTCCATATTGACCTGTTCACCTTAATAGTATTTGGCGAAACTATTACTCTTTCAGTTCT
>NW_019060172.1:670165-680811 GCF_000696155.1 Zootermopsis nevadensis
AGGGAAGTGAAAGGTGTAGCCTGCCCCGAGCCAATGGGAGCAGGTATGGGAGTGGACCAATGGTAGCACGTGGGCGAGAGTGGGAGAGGGAGAGAAAGTAGAGAGAGAAAGGTGAGTTTAGTTGTATGGATAAAGGCCCTGAAAGGGGCCGAGTTAGTGGTCTGGTTGGTTCTGGCGGCGCACTCTTGTTCTTGCATTCGATATTCTGTCTTTAATTGAAAACACATCAGACTGCACCAGGCACATAAAGTTGCATGCGTGTATGATAAAGAACAGACGTGGGTATACCTCAGGGCCTATTTACATGCCTCAGATTCATGAGGTCCGATAAGATGTTTGTCGGTTTAGTTTCACCTCAGGCGCTAAAATGCTTGCAGCGTTAATAGAGTTCTGAATGCTTGACTAGTTTCCAAACTAAGACATTTTACTTTCTGCTCCAGTCGGGAACACTTGAAGGGCCATAATATGGTTACATCAGACAGCAGAGGCGTGTAAAGTGGTGGCAGACTGGTAATAGAATTTTTGAAACTCGTCGAATGACGGAAAATTGTATAACTCCTGAAACTGAAAGCTATTAATTGTGTCAGGCAAAAGGGAGATTAACAGTCACTGCAGAATAAAACGGTTACACATGATTTATATTACAGTGTACTGAGAATACTTCATGAAGCGTGTCCCTTGTCGGGGTGAAATAGTGACACATTCTATGCGTTTTATGTCAACCAAGGGCTCATTACTGTACTAACAATAGTCCATTGCTTATACCCGATCCTGAGCTAACTGAATTCAACCCACATCATACCAACTTACTTCTTTATAATCCAATAACAATATTCTTAATTCCACGTGTCGATGGGTTCTCGTTTCACTATATTTGAAAACTAAAATTGTTAAATAAAACTCATCAACACCACATTTCAAAACTATCCAGGTATTTCTGTTCCTTCTTCCTGAGTGTCCAAGTCTCTGCTCCATACAACGCGACACTCCATACGTAACACTTCACGTTTTGTCTTTATGAAATCAAAAAATGTTTACATTTTTAAAGTCCTTGTAGTGTGGTATACGGAGAGTTCGCAGGTCCGGGGATCTCATCGCTCTGTAAATGAGGTTAAGCGTATCCAGGGTTGACTTAGTTGTTCTGTCCCCCGTTACGGCATTCTTCCACATTATCGGTGAACACGCACCATGACTCTAACCCTTAGAAACACTCATTACATTCTGCGGCCATTTAACTCAATGTTGAACGAAAAATATTAACAACTTCTTCTGACGCGTTACAAAACTCTCGGAAATTCCGACATTTTTCGGACGAAACTGTACTGTGCTGTAGACTACCGTATTTCGTGTGTGTTTCGATATTGTTCATTTGTTCCAATACAATGCTGTTATTATGTCAAGTGTAACTTCATGGGAAAAAGATTCGAATTCCTTAACAACTGAACTTTTCTAGTGGAGGTTTATATAAATCATTTGAAAGTGCCCGTCTCTTTATATCATCGCACAAAAACGAAAAAAAAAAAATTTCCAAAACCTACTACTGCAACTGTTCAAAATTCAAGCAGTGTGTGTGTATGTGTGTGGAGTTGACATTTTTAGCATCTAAAGAGATGATATAATTTTGGAACTACGGTAGTATTTTTTGTAATATACTTTGTTTCTTCTGTTATTTACGTTCTTGGAAATATTGTTGGCGTGATGTAATAAATCCTCTTCAGCTGATGAAATCTGGTCTCGCTCTTGCATGCGGGTGCAGACAGGCGTCCTGATATATGTCATGTACCAACGCTTCTCCCGTAAGACATCTCGTCCTTGTGTAGAAATGAACCATGCAACTCTCATCTCTAGACGAAAACTTTGCTCTAAAACTTCGATCAAATTGTCAAACGCAGTGCTGGGTATATAACGTAATTCCATTATATACCAATGTGACATAAGCCACTGCTTTGACCGTTTATATGGTGGGACCTACAATAACCAGCCTATGGCCAAATTGATATTCATTACTTCTAAAGGGATCGTAGGTTTTGTAGTGTCCAATTGTGAGAAGGTGTGAAGTTCAGTAACTTCGGGAAGAAGTGGCATACGTCGTGGCAGTCTCCCAGCATTCCGCTGAAGAGACTGAGGAAAAACGCAAAACGTCTGTCTGTATAAAGATGGCTGTAGTCTGGGTTAAAGCGCCCTGTATTCTGGCAGTAGCTTACCCTGTTTCAGAATTAAAAATTAACACAAATTAACATTCGACTCAAGATGGTTAGTCACGCTTTCAATAGCAAGTGTGTGGTGTATTAATAATGTCTTGCGTCACATTTCTTTCATGTTATGAATCAATGTCTCATTCGAGAGCTAACAAATAGACTTGTATTATGTTTCTCTGGTGTGAAAAATATTGCTTTTTCAGCGACATACATAAATTAATTGTGTATAAGCCAGGGTGCTGAGGAAAATATATGAATATGACGTAGATGAAGTAACAACAGATTCGGTATAACTAAATAATGAGGTGTTTCATTACTTGTGTTCGTTATCAGATATGGTAATTATATCAAGGAATACGTCAAATAGAAATGCAATGAATGTAGCTGTACTTAAAAACTGAGCCTTAAGATCAGGGCTGTGGAGTCAGTACTAAAATCTCCGACTCCGACTCCTCCATAAAAGCTCAATATATATTAATAAGGGGAAATCTACTAAAATGGTAAATGGCACCATAAGAGATTTCATCACCACCACGTGAATCATCAGGCTACGTTTTAGACTTATAACCTATATTTAAATAAACGTCTAATAGTTATTGAAGAAATCGGTTGATTTGTAGACAGTTTGTATTCTTAAGGTACCGGAGCCAAAGTTACAAAGCATTTTTCCCACACCATGTGGTTCAACGCGTCGTTGAATCTCCCTACGCTTGAGGCCGCCGGAGGCTCACAGAGTATAGAAATTGTTCTCAAGATTTTATATCGAGTTCGGAGTCGGTACATTTTTACCGACTCCGACTTCGACTCCACCTAATATTGCTTCTGACTCCGACTACACAGTCCTGCTTAAGAGAACCCACCGAGATTGGAACGCCTAGGGAGAACGATTATTACGAAGCAAATAATGTAAGTTGTTCATCCTTTGACTTGCTAATAATGAATGTGTTGCGAATGTGTGGTTGAAGAGTAAGATCTAGTGAGATTTACAGACACTAGGACTTAATATTATGTAATGACGCTTTCCAAACCATAAAGAAATGAACTGACTTTCTTCTTATCCTACTCGGCATTTTATAGTCAGTATACACCAAAAATATAGTTGTTTATAATTTAAGTCAATTAGTGTGGTACGAGTATAAGCAGAACTTAAACAGTTTTATTTCATTAGCTTATTTATTTGTTGTTCTCTTTCTTACGTTTATTTTTCAGGGAATAAAATTTGACTATGCACTGATTGGGCCAAATGTACGTACTTTCAGAATTAAAATTAAGCGTCTAGAAATAAGCCACGTCTTCATTCTTAAATAATGAATAACGCGAGATACCGTGTTCATATAGGTTTCTTCCGTTGCTCAACGAGTTGAAATTTTCTCGCTGGATTTCAGCAGAATTATAAAGCAAAGCAGCTTCCTCGATACGGGAAGCTAAGAATTAAGGATAATAAAGCTCAAAGCAGTCTGCGTGTCGAAATAGATGGATTATTTACGTCTCATGTACCTTATTTAATATTAAGGCAAGAAGAACAGCACACAGCCTCTTTCCTGGAGTAAAAGCGACAGTGAGGAGTACGCAATGCGTTTCATAAGTTATGCCTTTCTGAATTAACGAAGTAGATCCCGGAGAACTTTCGTAAGTGTTCCGTATCTTATGTAATTTATACCTATACAGCCTGGCCAATAAACCTGCAGTAGGACTGTCAGATTTATTGATTAACCTGTCCAGTTAATAATTGAGTTGCTTTATTCTTTATTCAGTTGAATTATAAATCGTGCCGTCTTTCTCATTTAACTGCCACAATGTATAATTAGTTTCTTATACTAGCAAAACGTTTATATAATCCTAGTTGTTCACACATTTTATTTTGGGATTTTGTAAATTCAAGACTTCTTTGAGTGAGCCGACAGCATTGCCCATAGGTATTTTCCTTTTAAAAATCTCTCAATAAATAGCATATTAAAAAGGGCATAAAATCAGGGCATAATTAATTTATTATTTCAGTAAAAATAGATTTAATTGTTCAGAACAGCTTGTGAATTTGCATAATAAATTATTTTAGTGAACAAAGAATTTAAATTCTGATAATTATTGCGTTATGCCTTGGAACAGAACACTTGTTGAGAAGCTAATAATTTATCAGCTGCTGAAGACACTCTTAGTCTCTATTATAACTTGAATATTCATTACCGTGTTTATAGGAGCCCGCCAGACCCATTCATTCCACACCATCAAACCCCATCTTTTAAGATTAGTTTTAAAATTATCATCCCGCCTTCTTCTAGATCCCTCCTTGTGGTCTCGTGCTGTGAGGGTTTCAGATTAAAATGCATGAATTACTCATTTCATTTATCCATACTACATACCCAGCCTATCTCACACTCCTTGATATCTTCATCTAATACTCTTTAGAGAGCAGAAAAAATTTATGAAGCCCTTCATCATGGAAATTCCTCCTCTATCCTGTTTCCGCGGAATTATTCCTCTAACAACTTTCTTCTCAAACACCCTCAATCTGTGTCATCCTGTGTTAGATAGAGAGATTAATTTTTACAGCCGTACAAAACATTTCAAATTATAGTTTTGTAATTAAGAATTAGTTTAATTTCAGAAAGTCTGGATTGCTTGAATTGATACATCGTAAGATAATTTCAGAAATTTTGGATTGCTTGAATTGATACATCGTAAGTGTTCAGGTAACTCAACAGTACACCCAGTCTGCATTGAGTGTTGAATAGTGTTTGAATTTGATGAAAGAATCATGTTGTCGTTTGATTCAGCGTCATTACAAGTCTCGTTGCTTCTTTGTCTCACGACAAGAGACACGTAAGAAATTGAAAGGTAGAAATTATGAAAGGCTACACAACTGGGATCATCAACAGCAGGAACTGAAATGATTTAACGTGAGACGTGTTATTAAAAACTAAATCTAATATTTGGTTAATGATACTTATTTGAGAGAATTTGGATCCTAGATCTTTATTTTATAGTACTATTTTATTATAAAGTAACTTGACTTGTAAATAAGCAAGCAATATGTTTGTGATATAAGGGACATTAAATTTACGAGGTTTTTCTTCTCGTCACGTGGAACTGTCCGTATGTTCGCATTACAGCATTAGCATGGAAGGAAAGAACTTTGTATGAGCACGGTGACGAACTTAATTTCTAAAGTTTTAAGCTTCCATACGTGTATAAAACAAGCAAGGCTTTAATATTTGACTACCTTACAAAATATTAAGAACAAAGTTTTGCGACTGCATGAGGGCTTCATGTTAAGGCAGGTTTAGAAACAGTCGATAATTTAGATGTTCGTAAAGTGCAAGACGGCGTCCTTGTAGACTGCGTGTTAGAATTGCTTAGTTGAAGTAAATACCTTTGCGGTGTAGTAAAATGTGAGGAACTTCGTACGTTACTAACGAAGTACTGAACTTATTTGATTATGCCAGAACTGATTGGCGTTTGAAGTACATAGTGTAGCTTTATAAAGGTAACCACCAGAGTAGTCAGTGTTTAGAAAAACATTTACACTATAAATGGTTTCAGATAAAGTCTGGAGATTATCTGTTACGTTTTTAATAAAAATATCTGTGTATTATACCTTCTTTGACATGCATGAATATTTCCACCACTCCGCATTCTGTGTAAAGACAAACCCTGCACTTCTCCGCCGGGAACAGAACATAGGACGTCCAGCCGGAGTCCGGTCTCTACCGGAATTTGAAGATGCCAGGATCTAATCCGCTCGGTCAACTCTGAATGCTATATATCAGGAGACCCGAATTTTCAAATCACGGTTGTACAAGCTGAGGCACAACCAACAACAGAAATTTGTAAGGATTTAGTTAAAACTGACCCAAGTACCTCAGCGCGCATTCCTTTGTTTGATCTGTGAGCACATTTGGTCTAATCTACGAGATTTATAGTGTTCTGTTGTCTGTGATAGTGGATGTTCTTAGTGAATGAAAGAAATAGTTGTGTAGAGTTAGTGGTGCACGAAGGGATGTTCACTGGTGCACCAACACTGAGATATGAATATATACGTACAGGCGATTTCAATCTGATGCATCTACAGACACTGATTTAAAAATGTCGACGTTGCAGATTCCACTGCAGCGAGTCTTTGGTAGAACCAAAAGAAAAGAGCACAGTTTCTGACTGAAATTAACTCTAAACACGTATGAGTCTGAAATTAAATATAAAGTGAATTTTTTTTGTATGCAGAAGTTTCCAACAAGCAGTATGAAATATAATTCCCTTTTAACAGTGAGATTTAAGATAAGCTCCGTATGTTTTCTGGACCTGTATGTTTATAAAATATACGCAACTCAAAACTGCTTATGAACCGAGACCTTTTCAACGATTCGTAAAAATGAAATGACACGCGCTGTATGTTTGTGCATTATCGAACCGAAAGTAAATCGTTTTAACATTTCTGAAAATTCACTTAATCCCTCTCGTCGGTTTATCTTGGCTTTCAGTTATTGTCCATTTGCTCCAGCAGACTACGTAGCGTTAAGTTAAATAAAACCAGCGAATCCTGTAGTTTTGCATTACCCACCACATCTTTGTCTACGCGTGTGTACATCCCTGAAGCCTGGATCATGTGAAATGGCATTGGTGGTCTTTCTGGGTGGACCGAAATCTGCCCGTTCTTGGCTACGGGCCTGATTGTGTGACCACAGGCGTACTAGACGCATTCATGGCTATCAGTTATCGCCCTCATAATTAATTATTATCGGCTGTATTGATCGTACTGGAGAGCTAGTACTCACTTAACCCAGAAGCAAATTTAATAGATGCTGTTTCTCTAAACACAGCCCGTGTTATGTCGGGGTGGCAAGAATTTGAATTATTGTTTATCTGTAGACTGTAGGAAGGGTTGTGAGACGATGTGGCAACAGAATTTTTTGGGCTTTTGAAACTGTCGCTTTCCACTTTTAATTTCTCATGAATAATGTGCGTAGGGATTTTACAAATATATGTTTACGTTAATGTAAGGTAGTGTAATTTAGTTAATGGGATTAATTGTATGAGGATGACGGTTCTACAGAGACACCAAAATACAATTAGACATTCTTTTAGGGAGTATTATCGCTTTATGTGTATCTTACATAAAATGTAATTATTGTCGAGTAACTGCCAGGCCATAGAAACCAATTAAAATAAAACCGGTGTTTGGGGGGGGGGCGAATAAAACAACCAATTTCTGTTCTGTAACTTTCTAAAAAGGAACTGCTGTAAGATTCACTGTCAATCAGTGATTAACATTACCTGAAAGAAACCGATTTTCAGTGAGCTCTAAATATCTATAATAATATGTCAATTGTATAGGCCTGTTGTCGTCACCAGTGGCTACTAACTGTAAGAACAACGAATGTAAAGTCGCTGATTCTACTCACCAGTGAACACTGCATTGTTAACAGTTATATATATACGTAAGTGCTTTATGAATTCTGAGTTATTGCCAGTTTTTATTTCATGCTCACCCCTTCAACGACCTGAGATATATCATGCGTTATCAAGAGAGTGCCTGTGACAACACACAATGAAGTATGTGTTATTAACACTCAATTTTAAACTTTGGTGTAGGCTTTATACTTGTATTGATAACGTAGGAGATTAAAAAAGTTGTGTAGGACCACAAATTTTTTACGTAAGCTTAAAAAATTGCCGTTTCTCTTAAAGTTATTAAACGTAAAAATGGATCTACCCACAAGGAGTATGCATGTTCTTGGTTATTTTGTTTTCATGAACGAAGATTTAACATTCCTGTGAGTTATTTCCAAACAGTAGGTACAGGAAAGTAGGATAATCTTTGTATCAGTTCATGACACTTCTGCTGTTGATGTAAAAACAACTTTTTAATATCTGCGAGTGCGCTACAAAGGATCAGTTTTGCTACTCAGCAGTCCTGAAGATGAGAGCAGAAATTGTTTTCGAAACGTTGGCATAAGATATGTTTTTTTCACCATTCAGCCACTTGACGCGGTTTGTAACCCGAGTGTCTTTCATCAACTTCAGCCGCCGCTAAATCTTCACTTTATACATAAACAGAGTGGTTAGTTAACTCTTCTACTGAGCCTAATGCAAACAACCCCTTCAATATTCCTTTTTATCTTTGTCGAGAAACGGTGGTTTATGAGTTCGGCAAGCGTTGTGTTTGTATTATGAAGGAACCTAGTCGGTGCATGGCGATGACATAATAGTGTCTGCGCTGACGTGGACTCCGAAACGGGCGTTGCCATACGCTATTCCTGTACCGGACGGAACTGCCAGTCCCGTCTGCACAGTAGGCGGACCTCTGACGCTAGTCGAGCTACGGTCTGTATTTTGGGTACTCATTATTCAGCCGATAAACTTATGGATTGCATTATAAGTGGTTAGGTTAGTTTATGAAGCAGAAATTGTGAAGAGCGTGTACAATTCATTTACTGTATGATTACTAAACTTAATCCTGTATATTTGTGTGATCTGAGGATATTCCGAATAACGGACGCTTCTTACTTCCAGGGCTCTCAGTATGGATTTAAATTATAGAATGAGTTGCGATCTAACTTTCCAATGTTTTGTATGATTTGAAGTTTTCACAGCGGTGAGTATGAAGATTTCTGTCTTCTGGGTTGTTGCGCTGTGTAGTCTGGTCGATGTTTACCAACGTTTCAGAGGTCATACTGCCTCCGTCATCAGGGCGATTCAGAGCAGTATGACCTCTGAAACGTTGGTAAACATCTACCATACTACACAGCTCAACAACCCAGAAGACAGAAATCTTTCCCATGTTAGTCTGCGATTTACCTGAATTGTTGGAGCTGAAGTTGGTCTTTCAGTAGGCTATATAATTCTTTCGTTTATAGATTATACGAAAGGACAGTTACAATTGAGGAGTTTGAACGAGGCGTAAAGTTTAAGGTGATGAGTGGGAAAGATGTGAAAGGTAGGAGGTTGTTGTCCTTTGAATGTGTATATGCTTGGAGATACTGATATTGTTTCGAAATACGATGAAGTTTTGCGTTTAATGTACTGATTTTTAATTTCTCAAAAGAAAGTTCTCTTGTTAACAACTGTCATTTTGCTTTAGTAAGAAATAATGGCAGACTGCTATATGATAGTGGAAGATTTTGTTAGGCTAACAGCCTATAAATGCAAATTCAATCGGTGGCGCAGTTACTCAGTACCAAATCTCGGGAGATGCTGTCAGACTTCGTTATTCGAATGTTAGAAGTGTTATGGAACACTCTTTACTTATTATTGAAGCCATAACAGTATACTTGCTTAATCACGAAACGTTTCCAGGAATATCGTAGCGTGTCAGTGTCTTTGAGCGGTACACGAGAGTCGTAGAATTGCCACTGATAGCCTTGTCGCGTGGCTTCTTATTGAGTCCGTCTACATTTATTTTCTTTTATTGTTATTATTTTGTTCTTCCTTCTGCGGTCAAATTATGAGGAAGTTTTTAAAAACTTGATTTCTGTCTTCTGTAGTACTACACGGCGCAACAACCCAGGAGACAGAAATCTTCTTACTCACTGCTGTGAAAACCTAAAATCATACATTTTAAAAACTTGCTGACCTACTAATGAAACGTTATTATTTTCTGTTATTAACAGTCTAATTTTGATCAGTTTAGTATTTAAGATGGATAAATCAAACGAAGGCTTACTATGCACTCTTATAAAGTCAGTAAGCAAATAGAATTTTTGAATTAACGGACTCTTGTCAGGCTAAAGTACCGTATATCAAAGTTATGTATTGTCATTTTTGTTTCTGATGATACAATTTCTCGACCTTTTTCTTCTCGGTAGTGACGCTGTCTGATCTTGTTGCTAACGTTATTTACGTTCGTGAGACATTCAAATGTTTGGTGCCGTTTCCTGGCCGATAGTTGTAATAATATTGTAATTTATTGTATTGACGAAAGTTATATTTTCATACTTATCAACCACATTTTCAAATACATTACAGTAACAAATTTTTTCTTAGCAAAATAAAGTTCAGGAAACTTTTCTTCCACCTCAGAGCAATGACATGTTGACGAGAATAAAACATTTGAGAGGAGAACCATGTGAGTAGATTTTCATGCCAAGGTAAATTGGATGTCAAATATTATTAATATGCCGGCTTAAGATGCATTTTGCGTTATAAATAAATAAGTTTTCTCGTCGGTGTTGACTCTAACTCCTGAATGAAAGAGCAGAGGACTGAAGCGAGAGATGTAAACGCATAGGGGCGGAAATTAATGTTTGAAACTTCACTTTGCACTTCTCATTTCGGAAGTCCATTGTCCCACATTTATTTAAAGTCACTTCTGAGAGGGGAAAAGTTTTGCGTGGCAAAAGAGACTAGCAGCGAAAAGGCTTGTGGTAAGGCAAAGGGGAGTCAGTGGCGATGTGAATGATGGGTCACACGACTGACACTAAAGTGAGCAGACAGCTTTGGGGGGGGGGGGGGGGG